>PVLD010012412.1:0-60546 GCA_004027595.1 Dinomys branickii | reverse complement strand
CCTTGGGATCTGCATTAGTTTAGGCATCTAACAAGTGCCCTAAGGGAGGGCAGGTAGAGAGAAATATAAACCAGGAACTGTCCAACGTATTAGCAGGCCAGATACCCCAGGAGCTTCTGCACTGAAAAGACGTGGAAAAGTCTCAAACTGAGAACAGAGAAGTGGCATGAGAGTGGGCTTCTCTAGACTGAACAGTGAACATGCAGGGTCCAGCCATCTGGGACTGCTAACGGGTTTCTGCAAGCGACACCATCGGAGGGTCACGGCTGCCACCTAGTGTCGGCTGTCAGCTTTGCAGGTTGTTTACCGGCTGTTTCCAGCTGGAAAGCCTTCCTAAGTCCAAGTGAGGGGGACTGAGGGGTGTGTCGGTTAACTCTATCTTTACACTTGGGAAGAACTGTAGAATCAGACTTTCAACAACGTTCTCTAAATGAACTTATTACACATGTAGTCCTAGCGCCAAACTGATTGCATGTGGGAAATGGGGAGGCATCCACAATGTTAAACTTGTGTCTCATTCCAAACCTCTTGAGTGCTATGGATTTTATAGGCCATGTACATAGATAAATATTTTAAAGGGTAAATCTCACATTGGCCCTCATATTCAGGTTTTTCACAGGATATAGGGTGCTAGGTGACCGCAGTGGCACACACCTGTATGCCCAGCTACAGGGGAGGCTGAGGCAGGAGGATCACAAGTGTGAGGTCAGAGTGGGCAACTTAGCAGGACCCTGTCTAAAAGTGAAAATATAAAAGAAGGTCCGGGGATATAGCTCAGTGCTAGTGCACTTGCTTAGCACGAGTAAGGCCTTGTGTTCCAGGAGAGTGGTGGGAGAGGACAGAAGTAGTGACAGTAGAAGAGAACTCCCACCTATAGGTCAGCCTGATGGGGCAAAAGAGAGGACCCAGCAATAACTTTTCTGCAGGAGAGAGCCGCCTGGTAGGTGCCATGGCTGCAGATGCTGAGTTGTAGTTGGGTCCCTGAGGCGCACACTCGGAGAGGATGATTCATGTGTATTTATTAAGACAACACTCCCGAGGGGCATGGGAAAGGCGTCAGGTGGGAGTAGGTTGGATGGGGAGGGAGCAGGCAGGTGTGATCTCAGGCCGAGTCCTGGGAGGGGTCCTTCAACCTCATCCTGCAGTCCCCTGGGGGAAGTTACGTTTCAGAAGGTTTGACCAGAGGCCAAGAGGAATGGCACTGAGTGTCCTGACCTGCCAGGCGGTGACCAAGTGGAAGGGGAGGAGGTGAAGCGGAGGAGTTGTCCCCAGGCATGGTGGACTTCCTGCACGTTGGGTTAGGCTTCAGTATTCTGACAAGGGACTATCTGAGCAGAACACACCGAAAAACAGCACAAAGGACTATTAATAAAGCAAAGACATGAGTTTCAAGTGGTGATGACAGCCAGGGACTCATGAGTCCCTCGACTCCTGGGGTAGGGTTTGGAGTACAAGAGATTTACTTAGGGGAACAGGTAATCTATGAAAAAGATAAAAGATGAGGAAATAGGGCTCAGACGACGACCCAAATGACATTCCTGGCAAATTCCAACAAGATTTCTAGAGCAAGCTTTGCCTGTTATAGAAGTCATGTACTGGACAGAAATGACCAGGCCTTAGAATACTTTTCCGCGTCTAGTCATTGGCTGAGGTTTGACTGAGAAGGCCATGGGTAATAAGGTGGTGGTGTAGTCAGGGTTTGCAAGCAAATAGATTTAATACAGGACATATAATTTATAAGTTTATTTTCTAATATTTACCCAAAAAGTCAAATGCAGAAGAGTTCAGGAGATCTATCCACACACTAGAGACCCAAAGAATCCAGCTGAGGACCTCGATCCCACGGCAGTGTCTTCCATGAGTCC
The DNA here is from genome assembly GCA_004027595.1 of Dinomys branickii. Classification (NCBI taxonomy): domain Eukaryota; kingdom Metazoa; phylum Chordata; class Mammalia; order Rodentia; family Dinomyidae; genus Dinomys; species Dinomys branickii. The sequence continues at coordinate 58,681 of PVLD010012412.1, read as the reverse complement.
CACTGGACGCCTAAAGTCCATGACAATGTCTCATGTAAGTCGGCATCAAGGATCTGACCTGGGAAGGCCCAAAGTTCAGTGGAGGAAGCTAGAAAGTCTGCGCCAGTGGGATGAAAGATCTGTGCCAGAAGATCTGCACTGGAGCCAGTAAGTGACGCTCAAGGTAAGGACCGGAGCTCCCCTGAAGAGAAGCACAGCCATTTTCAGTGGCAGTGAGGACCTGAGCTCCTCTGAAGATATGAACAGCTAAGTTCCTATTAGGAATACAAGCGTGACAAGCTTAGGAGGATCAGGAGCAAAACGTCTTCCCCTCCAGTTCTCCTTTTGTGCTGCTCGCGTCAGTCCTCAGGTGGCCTCCACACCCAGCACTGTTGCAGTACCAGTTGACCATGAGTTAATCCACCACAGTGACGCGGCTCAAGCTGGAAGAAAAGCAAAGGTAGGCTGTTCCTTTGTAAAAATGCATAGTTTGTAACAAAATAAAAGCAATAAACAAGCAATGACAATATTTGCAGCGCTGTGATGACTCCAAAGATTTCAAGGGAAAAATAAAAAACAGCGAAGAACAAAGACCTTTACCACACAGGAGTTATTTTCCGACAAACATGGATGATTTTATTTTTAAAGCTCCACTGAGATGCCTATTGCTCTTCTACCAAAAATGTTAAATGTCTCCAATGGTTCGCTGGTAGAGATTTTGAGCTTTGAATGTTAAAACAAGGACAAGAAATAGAGGTGGGATCTGTAGCACCTCATTTCCCCCTGGTCTTCCTGTGGAATTCCGGGTCCTAATCATGAGACAGAACAAAACGTGGCTTTGAATAACCGCTATGCTTCATCAAGTACTTAATACCTGTTATTGAAGCAGCTTCTGCCTAGTTGTAATTGCATATTGTGAGACTACAAGCACCTGTAGTCACTAAAGCAACACACATGAAAGGTCTTGAGCAAAGTTAGAAATAGCCACAGAAGCCAGGGAAAAGCGGGTTCCCCAGCACCAGACCTGGTTCTTGTTTTCTATATTCACGTCAAGGAAAGACCGGGTTTCCTAATCCTTCTCAGGGATATATGGACCTGAAAGGACTATTAATTTATTTATTTGCTTATTTATTTATATGTTACATGTTCGCAGTAGATGACAATTACATTCATTTTGGGGAGCTGGTACATGTACACGATTTAAGCTGGTGTGTCTTATTTATTCACTTAACATGATGGTACCAGATGCATCCATTTTCCAACAAAGGACTCGAATATATCCTTCTTAATGGCAGAGTGATGCTCCATCGTGTATGTTATGGTTGATACATTGTATCAACTTGGGGAGTCTAGAGGTTTGGCTAAGTAACTCAGCAGCTGTAAATCTTGGGGTAAAAAGGACATGCCCTTACCCTTCTGGGATGTTGTTTATTGTGTTAATTTGGGAAGTTTAAAAGGTTAACTATGTGACTCAGAAGGGAGCTGGGGTGCTTACTTTGTATACATCCTGAGCATGTGGAAGTGGAGGGCAAGGAGGTTATGTGAGAGGTACACGCCCCCTGGGTGGGGGTAGCCTGTTTACAATGTTGGGGAGAAAAGGAGGCTGCTTGCAGCCATTCCTCCCTTTTGGCTGGTTGGTTTTGCTGTGCTCTGCTGCCCTGAACAGTTTGCCCTCTGCCATATGCCACTCTACCTCAGAACCAGCCAAGTATGGACTGAAACCTCCACAAACTGAAAGCAAATAAATCTTTCCTTCCTTCATTTTGGGTGTTGGATATTTTGTCTCAGCAACAAGAGAAAAGTAACCAAGACAGTGTATAAACACCACATTTTCTTTGTCTGTTAATCTGTTGATGGATATACAGGCCACTTCTGAGATTTAGCTATTGTGAGGTATGCTCAAAGGTCCCCCTTTTTTCTGATTTGTGATTCTATTCTTTCCCTAAAAAGCACCTCTTCTGTGTCTGTTCAAAGAATATGAACCAAAAGAAATACGTGACAGGATGTTCAGGAAGGCTGCCGCCTGGCTGGCCCCAGGGTGACTGCGTGACCTGGAGAGTACCAGGCCCATTCTCATAGTTCTAACCTTGTGTAATCTTCCCCGGAATGCCCTGACAAAGTAATTATCGCTTAATTTGCATACCTGTGGTGGTCAGCATCAAGATAACCACTAACGACCCTCTTTCCTGGATACATGACCTTCTTCAGTCCCCCCCCCCATGGAATGGCGCTGAACTTCTGTAATGAATATGTCAAGGCAGGCATTACTTTTGGAACCATGTGTGGCCCCTCTCAGCTCTCTGTCAGGGTCAGCCACCATTTTTCTTTCTTATGATATACCCTTCTAACAGTGAGTAAATTGTCTCCTATCCACAAACGTATTTACGTATCTACCTCATCTTCATATCCATAGAAACACAAATAGTCTTGTACATATAAATGTGGTGGCACTTGCCTGTAATCCCAGCACTCGGGAGGCTGAGGCAGGAAGTGCACCATGAGTTGGAGGCCAGCCTAAGCTTACATAGCGAGTGCAAGTACAGCCTGAACTATATAGTGAGACCCTGTCTCAAAATAAACTTATAGAAGCAACATATAAAAGTAAATGACATCATTAATAATAAAAAATTTTTGTTTCTAGCCTTTAGTTAATTAATTAATTAATTAATTTGTCTTTTGGAGGCAGGGTCTCACTATGCAGTTCAGACTGGCCTTGAGCTCACTTTGTAGCCCAGGCTGGCCTCGAACTTGCAATGATCCTCCTGCCTCAGCCTCCTCAGTGCTGGGATTACAGGTGTGCGCCACCACGCCTGGCTCTAGCCTTTGTTTTTCAAAAATAATTTTATTGGTACACTTTTGATATATAATGTTTACATTTATCGTAAGGAATTTATATATATATAAATATACATCTTTTCTTCTTTTTCTCTATTCCCATACTCTTTCTTTAACCCTCTTTCTGTTCCTTATTTTAAAAAGCTGTGTTTCCATTTTTTCCTTCTATTCTCTTTGTGTTTCCTTTTCCCTTCCTTCCGTTCCCTCCTCCCCTCTACCTTGTTTTCCTTCCCATTTGAACATTTTCGTCCTATTTCCCAATATCTGTCATCCTTTTTGGTTCTTCTTTGTGCCTTCAGTTTTTCATACATGAGAGAGACAATGTGATATTTAAACTCATGTGTCTGATTTATTTCACCTAAAATATGGTCTCAAGGTGCATCCATTTGCCTAAAAATGTGTCACGTGTATCCTGCTTTATGATAGAGTAGTAGTACTCCATTGTATATAAAAACCTTTTCTTTATCCATTCATCTGATGATGGGCATCTAGGCTGTTTCCAATTACATATTACAAGTAGTGCTGCTATAAACATGAATGTGCATATATCACTGTGGTATGATGCCTTTAACTCTCAGAAAGATAGCTAGAAGGGTAATAGCTGGGTCAAATGGAATCTCTAGTTTCAGTTTTTTGAAGAATCTCCATACTAATTTCCACCATTGTTGCACCCGTTTATATTCCCATCAACAGTGGGAAGGTGTGCCTTTTCCTTCACAGTACCACCAGCATTTGTTATTGGTTGATTTCTTGATGATAGTCATGCTTTCTGGGGTGAGATGGAATCTCAGTGTTTTAATTTGAATTTCTCAAATGACCAGTAATGTTGAACATATCTTCATATATTTATTTGCTTTTTGTACTTTTTCATCTGAAAAGTGTTTATTCACTTCAGATGCCCACTTTTGGATTGGGCCTTTAAATTTGGTGGGTCTGATTTTTTTTGTTTTTTTATATTCTAGTGTCTTATATGTTCTTTGTCTGAGAAATAGATGGTAAAATTTTTTTCTCATTTTGTGGGTTTTCTGTTGATTCTGGTGATGGTTTCTTTTGCTGTGCAAAAGCTTTTTAAGATGATGAGATCCCAGTTCTTGATTCTTTGTACTATTTTCTGTGTGATTGGGGTTTTACTCATAAAATCTTTGCCTATATCTATGTCTTCAAGAGTTTTACCTATTCTCTCTTCCAGTAGATTGTTTCTGTTTTAATATTTAGGTCTTTGATGCATTTCAACTCTAGTTCATAGTGAGAGATATGGGTCTAGGTTTACTTTTCAGTAGGTAGAAAGCCAGTTTTCCAGCAACATTTATTAAAGAGGCTATCTTTCTTCCAGTGAAGGTGTTTGGCCCCTTTGTCAAAGTTAGGGTGGCTAAGTGTGTTTGGAGCTGTTTCTGCATCTTCTATTCCTCTTTGATCTCTCTCTCTCTCTTTTTTTGAGATGAGGTCTCACTTCAGTCTCCCAAGTGTTGGGATTACAGGTGTGCACTACCATGCCTAGGAATAATCAAGAAACCTTAACTGAAGTACCAAAAAGAGACCACTTCCCACCCATAAGAATAGCCAAAATTAAATAGTCTGATAATTTTAAGAGATGATGGAAATATGGAAAAAACGTCCAGGAGAACAGGTTGCCAATATCCCACCCTGGGTATTTACATGACAGATGTTTTGTTTTCACAGTTCTAGAGGCAAGAAGTCAAAGGTACCAGTTGGTCTGGTTTCTCCCAAGGACTGTTGTCTTTATTTTCAGATAGTCTCCTTCTCACTGTGGCTTCCTGTGGTCACTCATCTGGATCCTGCAACCCCATGTCTCTTCCTCTTGTAAAGACATCAGTAATCTAGACTAAGGCTCAACCATATGACCTCATTTTGTAGCAGAGATAACTCAAAAACTGAAAGAACTATTAAAAAGGTTAGATAAAAATTACAAGCAACATCTAGGCCATGAAGTTCTGAAAGAGTTCTCTGCAGGAGCAATTTATAACCAGTTTAGCTAAAAGACCAGCTTATACCTGTAGTAGACACCTCTGCATATACCATATTAACAACTCTTAAAGTTTCAGAAATCCAGCCTTAGATCTACCATTCCAGAGTCCTACTGAATTTCTGAAAAATTTACCTAGATCATACAGCTCCTCTGAAGCTCACTCTAAAGAGACAACATACTCAAACCCTGCTCTGGTCATCCCAGATGCTGATCAGGCCATGCACAGCTGAAGCCTGAGGACACCATTCACAGGATTGCTACAGAACAGATGGGCCTAAATCATGTCTCTTCCTAAAAACTCTATAATGAGGGAAACAAACCAGAAACTCCTGGTGGGAATTTTCAGTCATGGTGACCTTGGTGAGGGCCCATCCAAGGACCACTGATAGCCCCAGTGCAGCTGCTTCTAGCTGGGCCCTATCTCAGAAGATCACATGTAACGTGCCCAGCAAAGATTTGCTGAGGAAACTAAAAGAGGGGAGAAATATAGCCGAAGATGCCCCCTGCCACAGTGAGTATACTTCAGTCTGTTAGTTGCCTGGGTAACAGATCCTGTTACAGTTCCTGTTACTTTTGTCTCTTTTCTGGCCGCTGGTCACTATGATGCACAGTGTAAGAACCAATCAAAGATAGCCAAGTACTCTGTCTCTGTACATCCTCTTTTGATTCCATAAAAACCTCCCTCTATGGGCCTTTGGGACCTGCTATTTTGGAAACGATCCCAATCAGTGCCCATTGATGTAAATAAATCTGCCTCCAAATCCTGGATATCCTTTAGGTGTTTCTGCTTGCCACTGCAATTGAACTTTAACTACTGCTTAAAGGCCCTGTCTACATATATGGCCCTGAGGTACTGAGTATTAGAGCTTCAACATAGGAATTTGGCAAATGCCACACAATTTAGCATACAACAGAAGTGCTTAGGGGTGACACTGGTGGAAAGATCTATTTTGGGGACTTCTTTGCTATATTTGCTGGGGGGGAGGGTCACAAGTTTAAAGCTCCCCCTAGCTTCTCCTTGAGTGTGAAGAGTTCTGATTCCCTGAGATGCCAATCCCCAATTTTGTGAGTATCCCAGAATATCTTTGTAGAGTGTATTGAGACAGTCATCCACAAAATCGCATTTACTTCTAATTTTTGGTGATATATAATAATTTTATTACTATATAGTAATTTATAGTAATTGTAGTACTATATAGCTTCAGAGCACTTTCTAGAAAAGTAACAAAAGTTAAGATTAGGTTGTAGCAATTCCCAAAAGGTACCCAATTCAAGTAGATCTCTCCATTGCCTTTCTTTTTTTTAAAAAAGTACCTATTTTTTAGACATAGTTTGATGGAAAAATTAATTTTTAATAAACAAATAAAAATAAATGAGTTTAATGTACATCTTCCTGAAGAGTAAGAGGAAGGGGGAAAATGTGGGAGGAAAAGGACATACTATCTTCTATAAATAAGTAAGTAGCATCACTACTTACCGGTCACTTATGCCCAAAGCCCAGGACTCACCTTTTCTCACACTACCCATCTCATCTACCAAGAAGTCCTTTCAATACTGCATTTAGAATATATTACAAATCTGACTACTTTTTACCATATTGCTGCTACCATCCCAGACCAAGTCACCACCATTTCTTGCCCAGATAAAACAGTTTTTGGACAGATTTTGCATACTTACACCTGGTGGTCTGATAACTACTTTACAGATGGCAATATGCAATATACCAACCATTGTTGAATTCCTATCATCTTGGTTTTTGAAATTCTGTATTGTTTCTAATTTTAAAATTATTTTTTATTCTTTTTAAAATTAAGGAAAAACCTGTCTAACTGGCTCCCCTGCTGTACCCTTGCCCCCCCCATGTTTTGTTCTCCACAGAGCAGCCAGAGAACTTTTCCAAAAGTACAGCACTTTCTCTTCACCCCATTTCTCTTCTATTGCCAGTGCCCACCAATTCATCTTAAAATTATTAGAGCAAGTTAAAGCTACCACAGTCTGGGGAGGAAGAAGCCATGGAAAGTGGAAAAATCAGAGCCCAAGGAGGATGAAAAGTGTGTCCGTGATGTGTGGCGTGTCAGAGATCAAGGAAGATGAAGAGTTTCCTCGGGGGAGAATAACTAGGCACAATGTGTCAGTCTGATTACAGTGAGGAGAGCACCCATGCAGTATAAGACAGGCTGGTGACGGTACCCAAGCCTATGCAAGATGAAGAGCGTGTCCGCAAAGGAGGGACGGGGGACCCCGCATAGAGGGCAGGGTAAGGAGCGTGTGCGTGCAAGAGCGGCAGCCTGGCATGGAGAATCGATTTGTTCAGTTAATATATTTAAAAGAGTGGGGGACAAGTTTCTCATGCTGGCAAAGGAAAATATAATCACAAGAAGGAAAAAAACCAGAATTAATGATGGGCAAAACTGATACTGTGTGCCCTGTGCTAGGAGACAGTAAAAGCAGCACATCGTCATTTCTGTGATATTTGTACCAAAATTGCCACTTAATCATGAGGAAAACATCAGACAAATGCAAGTTAAGGGAGATACAAAAAAAAATACTGTTATGGTTCGTGTCCGCATGTCCCCCCAGATCCTCATGCAGTTACAGGGTAGCTTTTAGAGTTTATGACTGACCCATGATCCTGTGCTGGGATTATGGGTGTGAGAGCTATACCCGCCCTAGGGCGGATAGTTTGTATATGTAAGGGAGAGAAAGAGGCTGCTGGCTGCCATTCCTGCCCCCATTCCTCCCTTCTTGTGCCTGTTGCTTTGCTGTGTACCACCGCCATGAACTGTTGCCCTCTGCCGTGTCCCACTGTGTCTCAGAACCAGCCAAGGATGGACTGAAACCTCCCAAAACTGTAAGCTAAATAAACCTTTCCTTCCTTCATTTTGGGCATTGGGTATTTTGTCTCAGCAACAAGAAAACCAAGACAAATACTATCCTACAATTTTCAAAACTTTCAAGTTCAAACAAGAAACTAAAGTGCTTTAGTTTATAAGAAAATCTCGGTACTCAATGAATTTACTACTGAATTCTACAAGAGCTTCAGGGAAGATTTAATGACAAGACTCAAATTCTTTAATGAAATTGAAATGGAAGGAGTATTCTCAAAGTCATTTCTGAAAGCCAGCGTTACCCTGATTCTGAAAACAGAAAAAGACAACCAAAAAAAAAAATCTCTGTAATGAACATAATTGCAAGAATTCTCAATAAGATACTGTCAAACAGAATGCAACAAATCATTGAAAACATCACACATCATGACCAATCAGGCTTCATCCCATGTATGCAAGGATGATTCAACATACACAAATCAATAAATGTTATACATCTCATAAATACAACAAAGGACAAAAAATATATGAACATCTCCATGGATGCAGAAAAGGCCTTTGACAAAATCCAACATTCACTCATGATAAAAACCCTGAAGAAAATAGGTATGAAAGGACCTTAATCTGGTAAAAGCCGTTTATGACAAACCAACTACCAATATCATATTAAATGGGGAGAAGCTGAAAGATTTCCCTCTAAAATCAGGAAAAAGCCCCGGATGTCCTTCCACTATTACAATTCCTGCTCAGTGAAGCAATCAAAAGCTTAACCAGAGCAAACAGACAGGAGAAAGAAACAAATGAAATAAGCATAGGAAAGAAAGAATCAAATTGTCATTATTTGTAGATGACACGATCCTTCACACAGAGCATCCAAAAAATTCCACCAAAAGACTCCTAAAATTAGTAGCCAAATTTAGCAGGATATTAGCCAAATGTAGCAGGATATAAAATTGATACACAAAACTCAGTAGCGTTCTGTATGGCAATAGTGAGCTCACCAACAAAGAAATAAAAAACGGGCAACTTAAAAGGCACTTCTGACATTTCTCAGAAGTACAAATGGGGCAATATATACATGAAGGCGTGTTCAGCATCGCTGGCCACTGGAGAAATGCTAATTAAAATAATGCTGAGATTCCACCTTACTGCAGAAAGAATGGCTATTGTCAAGAAGTTAAATAATAGCAGATAGGGCTGGGGATATAGCTCAGTGGCATAAGTGCCTGCCTGGCAAGCACAAGGTTCTGAGTTCAATTCCTGATACCAAAAAAAAAAAAAAAAAGTAGCAAACAGTGATGAAGCTGCACAGAGAAAAGGAATACTTCTATGTTGGTGGGCATGTAAACTAGCACAACCATTATGGAAATCAGGATGGGGATTTCTTAAAAATCTCAAAATAGAAATTCCACCTGACCATGCCATTCTTCTTCTAGGTATCATCCTGAAAGAGTTAAGGAAATCATCTTATAGTGATACATAGATACCCACGTTTGTGGCACCACAACTTGCAATAGCTAAATCTTGGAAGTTGCCTATATACCCATCGACAGGCGAATGGGCAGAGAAAATGCGGCCTTTGTACATGATGGACCGTTTCTCTGCACAAAGAAGTCACTTGTAGGAAAACGGATGATGCATCTGGAGACCATGATGTTCAGTGAAATAAATCAGGTGCACAAGCTTAAAGTCACATGATTTCTCTCATATGAGAGATCCAAAGTATAAATAGAGGAAAGAACAAAATAAAAGGTAGATCATAGAAGACAGAGAGACCTTTTGGGAAAGGGAAGGAGACCGGGAGATAGAGGGAGGTGAGCAGGAGGCAGGGGAAGGGTATAAAACAAGAATTAAGATGTGTTATGTTCACGTACCAACTCCCCACGAGGGATAGGATCACTATGTACTGCCCGTGTATACCACGCAAAGCTTTGATAATAAAGTAGAATTTCTTAGTGCAACTTGCAAGGCGCTGCTTTATCCAGTCCCTGCCCCTCTCCAGCCCCATGGCCTACCACTCTCTCTCCCTGTACCATGGACACAGTCACCCTCTGTGCTCTCCGAACATCCCTGCTCGTTCTCCCTCAGCGCTCAGTGCTCGCTGTCTCCTGGGCCTGGAACTGTTTCTCAGATCTTCCCGGAACTAACCTCCTCATTTCATCAATTCCTCTGTTCCTCCTCCTCCCCCTCCTCTGCGCCTTCTCCTTCCTTTCCTTCTTCTCTCCTTCCTTTTCCTCCTCCTCCTCCTTCTTGTCTTTTTTGAGACAGGGTCTCACTATATAGTTCAAGATGGCCTTGAACTCACTACATAGCGCAGGCTAGCCTTAAACCACGGCAATCCCCCTGCCTCGGCCTCCCGAGTGCTGGGACTACTGTGGGTGCCACCACACCCGGCTTCTTCCTCACTTCTTTTTTTTTTTTTTTTCTCCCGGGACCGGGGATCGAACTCAGGGTCTTAGTGCTTAGCGGCAAGCACTTACCCCACTGAGCTGTACCTCCAGCCCTCACTTCTTTTAAAACCCTCTCTCACGTTACTTCCCGCCCCTCAGCTGCGCCATACCCTTCACTTCCGACTGCTCCTTCTCTCTCTTGTCTCACTTCACCCTCTTTTCTCCTCTAGCCTTTATCATTACGGGGCATTTTATTTATTTGCTTATGTTTTTGCCTTTCTCCTCCATTAGGAAAAAAAATTGAGAGTAGAGACTTTGTCTTCCTCACAGCCACGTCCCTGCACCTAGAACGTCCTCTGGCACACACTTTGCTGAATGAATGAACATGGACCCAGACGCATGGGACTTCTAGTCCCAGTTAGTTATTTAATCTCACCCAGCCACGGATGTCTTAATTCCTACCTTAAGGTCTGCGGAGAGAAATGCTTTTTAATTGTTTATCACAGCACGGGACAAGGCAGGTGGTTCATATATTCGCTCGATCGTTTATATTTTGACATGAACCGTTATATCCGCCACTTTTCTGTGACCCATACCCCTTCACCCCAGTATAAGCAGCTACAGCCATGAAATCATACGTTCACTGCTCTCGGGGGAGGCTGAGACGGCAGAGCCAGTGCTCTGTGAGGTTAAGCTCCCTGTTGAAGTTATACAGGAGTTACTACCTCACTAGTCACACAGCTCTCAGATTCAAATATTCTAAGCACATATTCTTCCCTTGTTTTTCTTTTCTTTGTCTTTTTGAGGCAGGGTCTTGGTATGCAGTTCAACCTGGTCTTGAGCTCATTTTGTAGCTCAGGCTGGTCTCGAACTCACGACGATCCTCCTGCCTCAGCCTCCCCAGTACGGGGATTACAGGTGTGTGCCACCACGCCTGGCTTTTCCTTCATTCTTCATCCCGACTTTTCCTTTGTTTTTCATGCAGGCAAACATATAAATTATATGTACCTGAAATGCATCTGTTTCATGATGTATTACATCCACTAGTGTGTTACATACACTAACAGTTTTTATATTGTGTTTAGAAATAAGAATGTGCCTTTTAAACATACATACTTACAATGACTTACTTTGTATTTTTTTTTGTCTTATTTGAGACAGATTCTCACCATGTGGTTCATGCTGGCCTTGAACTCACTTTTGAGCCCAAACTGGCCTCAAACTCACAGTGATCCTCCTGCATCAGCCTTCAGAGTGCTGGGATTACAGGCGTTCATCACCATACTTGGTCTATGTATTGCTTTTATTATGGCAGTCTAATCCCAAATCTTTTAAGAAATGTTTTGTTCCACATAGTAATTATGTGGTAAAGTATTTATAATACACTATAAGTGATGTTTCCTTTTTTCTGGGGCAGATAAGTCCTATTCAAGATAATATATAAATAGGATACCTACTTTTAAAAACCCATTGTGCAAAGTCTTTCAAAAGAGTCTTTTCAGCAGAGCATGGTGGCACCTGTAATCCCAGCACTTGGGAGGCTGAGGCAGGAAGACCAGCCTGAACTACATAGTGAGACTCTGTCTCAAAAAAGTCTTCATTATAATTATATATATATTTTAAAATGATACTTCAAAAAACCCAGTAACTCATTCTAAGCTAGTCATTGTTGTCAGTGGTTTACAAACCTTGTGCGCATCAGAACTTCCCTAAAGACTTATTAAAATACATTTGACTGTAGTTTAACCCTAGTTTCTGATTCAGTAAATCTAGTATGAGAGTCAAAGAAATTGCAAATATATAAACTGTCAGGTAACAACCTTAGCAAAACCCCAGGGGGGATTCAAACTGCTGATTGCCACACCAAAAGTTGAAAAACATTCGCTAAACTCTTTGGTTGGATCAGGCTGACATCTTATTAAAGCTGAAAATAATTCTCAGTGGTAACTATCTTGTGGGAGAAAAATGTTAAGCTTTCAGATGCATAACATTGTACAAAGTTATGTTCTTTTTCTATTTTGCAGAAGAGTAAAACAGAGTTTTATAACAAAATAATAGGAGAATAACAATAGTTAATACATTGCATATTGTCATCCTCAAAGTAGTTGCGCAGCGTGAAGATGCGGGCATAAAGAACTCTCCAGTTGATATTAGCATGAGTCTTCCTTTTCAGTGAACTAAGAGACGCTAATAGTATAGCTACCTCACCCTTCCCTCCCTTTTCCTTTCCTTGCTTTCCTCTTTCCCCCACCCTGGTTCCTTTTTCCTTTTTCTTTTTAAACAATTTCTTCCCATTTCACATGAAAGGCAACAGATGCTTATCATTGTCCTTTGCCCTGGAACAGCTAAAGTACATAAGACAGAAATTCAGGGAAAATCGCCAAAACAGACGAGACTATACCAGATGCCATCTGTGTACTTGGAGTCAGAACCTCTATGGATATTGGCACGGACAACTGGCTTGGGCGTGATTTATGATTTCCTAGTAATGCGAAGGAGGAGGAACCCAAACACAGAATTGTAAGACATGGCCTACCTGGGAAGAAAAGGACCTCAAGACAACAGGGAAAGGAACCCAAGAACAGAGTGAAAAAAGTGAGGGCATGCAAATGTTGCTGCTGGCAAAATAGCAGGGGTAAAGATTCTGCAACAAACTATCTGAGGTGATTGTGCACATTTTCCACAAGAGGATAAATAAGCTATAAAAGCTTCAAGGAAAAAAAATCCAATCCTGGTGGAATGATATTAGGAAAGCTCCTTTTTCATTTAGTCTCAAACTAAGAGAATTTGGACCTGTTGTACAACATCACTTTTAAACAGGAGAAGCACCTATAGCTTTTCTGTCTTCTCTTCTGCCTTTCTCTTCTTTTTCACTTTCCCTTTTTGATAAATACTTAGTGGGTCCTAGAATATAGAAGGAAATGCTCCCAGTAAAGCCAGGGCAAAGAGCTGGAGCCCAAAACATAGCCACTGAGGGAATTACTTCAACAAACCTGTTTCTTTGCAATAGTGCTAGTGTAAAACTCCTATGAGATAACATGAAGGGCCTCCCACATCATGAGCAATGGAAATGCAGGGAATGTGGAACTACCAAGGAGTTAGAAGGAAATTTCACTGTGTAGGGATTGGGAAATAAGTAGCATAGTGATGAAGAGCTTCAGCTATTGGAGGTAGAGTACCTGGATTTGAACATTGGATCAGCAATTTACCAGCTAAATTCTACGATTATAGACAAAGTAAGCATTCTGAGGCTCATTTTCTCACTGTGGGTATAATGATGGTAGCTACCCACTTATTCTGAGCTAAAAACTATGGGGAAGTCAAGTGTGGCACATGATAAGAACCCAATAAACTGGGCTGGGGATAGAGCTCAGTGGCATAAGCACCTGCCTGGTAAGTGCAAGGTCCAGAGTTTGATTCCCAGTCCCCCCCGCCAAAAAAAGTGAAGAACCCAGTAAGTAAAAACTGTTATCATTATCCCTCAGTTGTCTTCCCTGGTCCCTTGGAGATCTTTGTTGAGACTTGTTTCTGGAAATACTAAACACCACAGAGAATTAGTTATTGTCTGCTGTAAGTCAAGCTTCATTCAAAGATGTTTCTAGAAACGCATTCCCCAGGACCACCACTTCCCTCTTGAAGGTGATTTGCACAAAATTTATACTAGGCTTATAATTCTTCTGAAACAGAGAAGGGTTTAACACTGTGTTTCCCAAATTTTGCTGAATATTAGAATCACTGGGAAGCTTTTAAATATTCTGATGGCTGTGTTGTTCCCCATATCAATGAAATCAAAATGCCAGGAGACAGGAACCAGGCATCTGCATTTTTGAGAAACAATATGTTCAAACAAAATTTTTGAACCTTTGGCTTAAAAACACCCTTTATTCCTGTATTTAGGATGCTGAAGAAATCAAAGCCCTTACCCTGAATAATTGTTTCATTTTTCCAAGTAATCAATATAAAATTATGAAAATAACTGTCCTCATGTTTAAATCGCTTTTCAAATACTGTTGGTCAATAGTGACCTCTGGTGGTCTGAAAAGAACCTAAAACGATGTCATTTTCTTGGTGCAGAAATAACACAGGGTAAAAGGAATCGTGACCACTCTTCTGACCTCCACGTCTCCTCCTCATACACTTATCACCTAGAAATGAAAATCAAGACCTGTAAGTGGATGCCATGGAGTGAAGATCACAGTGTCACTTGATTAACTTTTAAAGACTCACATTATAGAAGGAAGAAGCCTGGAAGAGGAAGAGGAGGAACGAATAGGAGAAAGAAACAGCTGTTATTCAGGGTCTGTTGACATTCAAAGATAGGGCCATAGAGTCTCCCAGGAGGAGCGGAAATGCCGGGACCCTGGTCCGAGGACTTTACATGGACATGTGATGCTGGAGAACTGCAGGAACTTGGTCTTTCCAGGAACCTCTCCTTTTGAGCTGAGTGCTATCTCCATATTGGAGCAAGGGAGAGAGCACTGGAGGGCGAATGGCCACATCAAAGTATCAAGAAACCCAAATGGGTGGTAGTCTGTCAATGGTGTGAACACAGATACTTCCTCTAAATGTGCATTCCAGGAATTTCCAGCAAACAGGAAAAGTAATACAGGAGAAATGTTCCAGACAGTAATGTTGGAAAGACATAAAAAAACCATAACATTGAAGAATTTTGCTTTAAAGAAATCCTGTAATCCCAGCACTCAGGAGGCTGAGGCAGGAGGATTGTTGTGAGTTCAAGACCAGCCTGGGCTACAAAGTGAGCTCAAGGCCGGCCTGAACTGCATAGCGAGACTATCTCAAAAAGACAAAAAATGAAATCAATTAAATAAATTTAAAAAAGAAATGTAATGAATTGTTAAGATCTTGTGTCAAATTTGACACCTTGCACCAGAGCACTCATAGAGGAGAGAAATACAAATTCAGTGAGTGTACCAAAGCTGTTAGTGTGTGTTTAAGCTAATGAAGCATATAATGTGTACTGGGAAAACTGCAATGAGGTCTTCCATGACAGTTCCTAAACTGGGATTCATTGAACATTTCATCTTGGAGAGAAAGCTGATGAATTAACAAGGCAACACTCTTCCATCAGTGTTCAAGCCTTATAAAACATTGGACAAGTTCTGCTGGAAAGATAATTTTCATGTGTAATACATGAGACAAACTTTGAGTTAACATTTAAGGCTGATTAACCATAGGCTAATCCATAGTGGAGACAGACCTTACCAAAGTATTGGGTCTAACAGTGGCTTAACAGCAAAAATCTGACATTAGTATTCACAAAAAAAAATTCAAACTAGAAAGAAACTTCCCAAATAGAATAAGGTGATAAATCTTTGAGTATGCACTCAAGCATCAGTACCCATCAGAAAATATATCCTCAAGGAAAACAGATCAGTTTGGCAAATCCTATCTTCAGCACTCTCATTTCAGTACACGCCAGATAACCCATAAACCCATTCACACCTTGCTAACACTGGAGAATTTGTATATGAGCGATATCTTACAAATGCCACGAGGGTGGCAAAACCTTCATGATGAATTCAAGCAATAGTCAACACCTCACTCCACACTAAAATGCAAGAGTTATAAAAATACAGCTCATATACGAGAGAGACTTCCAAGCTTCAAAATTCACTAGGTATCAAATGATACATCTTTGAGGACACCGCACAAAGGTAACAGGCATGCTAAGGGTTTTATCCAAGCATCAACACAATGGATTAAAATAGTTGAACTGGGGAGCAACCTTACAGATGTAATTAATATAGGGAGTCTTTTGTCAAATGTTCATTTTGTTGTTATGAAAGGATTTGTTCTGGAGTGAAACCAGCCAAATAGAGTGAGTTTAGAAAGTTTAGTTTTAGGGCTGGGGATATAGCTCAGTGGTGCTGCCTACCTGGCAAGTGCAAGGTCCTGAGTTCAATCCCCAGTACTGCAAACTAAATAAACATATAAGAAGAAAGTTTGGTTTTGTCGGCGTGGTGACACATGCCTGTAATCTGCCAGCACATGGGAGGCTAAGGCAGGAGGATGACCACAAGTTTCAGGCCAGCCTGCACTACATAGTTAAAGGCCAGCCTGAACTGACCACATCTCAAGCATGAAAAGTTCATTCTTCCAAGATGTATCCTCAGGATTAATCGAGGAATTTCTGTTTGAAGAACTGTTACAAATATAATCTCTGGTAAGTTATTTAACAGATTCTCACAATGTACTTGGTATCATAGAATTTATATGAGGCACAAATAACTCTCTATCAAAAAAGAAAAAGGAAATGAAAACTGAGAACCAGAGAATAAGTTGGCCAAAGTCAAGCAAGAATCACTGACAGATGTGGAATCTGACTGGTCCACCCACTTCCTCTATGCAAAGGTTTCCTCCTCCAGAGTGGCCTCATTTCACACCTTCCCAGCGTGAGCAGCACTAATGTTCATCCATAGTTTATAGTTACTCATTCTAGTTCCCAAGCACAGCCCTCGCTCCTGTAACTGCCACAGAATCGACCTGAGCCAGAAATATCTGGAGAGAAATAGTGATCCCTCTGCTCTGTACCCCAGCGTTTTGATCTCCCCTGTGGAGGAGAAGGCAAAGTTGTGTCAGTAGCTAGATTCTACTGAGAGGTAGAGGCCCACACTGCTGGGTAAGGATAAGCTTCCCCCACTTTACAAATTAGGGGATGAGGTCCAATGAAGATAATTGCCCAGACCATTCACATTGACACACCCTCCCCTCCACCCTGGATTCAGGGGCCTTCCTATGAAGAAGGCAAACCAAGGCCTGGGTACAGAACTGTCCCCTCCAATAGCCCTCCAAAGGCTGCTGACAGACCTGTAACCCCAGCTCCAATGGAGACACTAGTGACATTTTCAGTGCAAGGTGACAATGGCTAATGCCAGAGTTCAAGGCCAAAGTACAGGGTTGTAGGGTCTGAAGGAAGTTAGGCTACCAGTGTTGGGTTTTTTGTTGTTGTTGTTTGTTTGTTTTGTCTTTTTTGAGACAGGGTCTCGCTCTGCAGTTCAGGCTGGCCTTGAGCTCGCTTTGTAGCCCGGGATGGTCTTGGACTCACAAGGATCCTCCTGCCTCAGCCTCCCCAGTGCTGGGATTACAGGCGTGCGCCACCATGTCCAACTTAGGCTATCAGTGCTGAAGACATAGTGGGTGTGTATTGGGAGGAAATTTCTGCATTAAGAAATTAAGTCTTTAGAGTGAGAATGGAGTGGGATATGAAGAATGAAGATTAGGAGCGAGAGAGAAGGAAAAGCTGGGGCCCATTTGAGGGTCTTCTCCCCTGAAAACTGAGACTACAAATAGTGTGCGGCTCTGTCCCTACCTCTCCTTTTGAAGCAGACACTCGGAAGGTCCCCACCCCCTCCCAGAGGGGTACTCAAGACCCTGGGACCCGAATGGAAGAGACCTTCCAAAGCAGTGAGCAGAACCGAGGGCTGGGGAGCCACAGGGGTCCTAGCTCTCCTGGGGCAGGGCCACTGGATGCATATGCTCCGCTTTCGTCTGGGCTCTGCTCTGGAGCCTGAGGTCTGACCCTGCACAAAGTGGGCAAGTGTGACTTGAATGGCCGTAAGCTACAGACAGCAGAAAGTAGCTGGCGCCTGTCCTCTCCCTCGGCGTTTCAGTCCGGGGTTGAAGAGAGCCTAATAGAGGACTTGTTCTTTAGAGTTTACAGCCACAACTGTCTGATAAGCAGACCTATAGAACTGTGTATGTTATAATTGTTACCTTGGGCAGAAGGACCCTAGTGGGGTTTTCCTGAGTGGCCGAGCTTCAAGCAGAAACCCGCAGAAGCAACAGATAGAAGGCTGGCAAGTGGCAAGTCCACAATCCCAGAGAGAGTAGAGCTAATCAACGTAACATCACCGTTTGACAAGGAGAGGGAAGGGGTGAGATAAAGTGTCACTGAGGGAAGAGCTTTTATCTCCAAACTAATGACCATAGTCTTCCCGTAAGAGGTGGCTATGCAATGGAAGTGCTTACCTGACCTTTTTATACAAGGAAAATGGACACAATATGCTGACCATGATTTTCTGCACTCTAGAAATAAGGAAGTTGGTGAACTTCCTACTAAGCCTCCAGGAATAGCACAGATAACACTGGGCCAGTCTGACTGTAGCAGCAACGAAAGCCCATGCTGATTGGCCATTCACATTTTAGACCCGTTGCCCGAGTAAACTCCCTGCCCTCTCCTGCCATGGCAGTTCACTGTCACCATCATGAGGACTGGAAGAGATTAAAAGGATCAAAATAATTCCAAGAAAACCTCCACCCATGCCCAGAAACCACATGAACATTCTTCCACTCCTTCATTTATTTTTTTATTATTATTTTGTCTTTTTGAGACAGGGTCTCGCTATGCAGTTCAGACTGGGCTTGAGCTCACTTTGTAGTCAAGGCTGGTCTCGAACTCACAACAATTCTCCTGCCTCAGCCTGCTGAGTGTTGGGATTACAGGCATGCGCCACCCCACACAGCTTTCCACTCCTTTAGACTGCTCCTCCTTTTCGTTTTGCTTAACCTCTTTTCTATGACATTTTCAGCTTTGAAAGGTTAAGGAGCGACTCTGAGGGCTTTTTCTCTGACTTCTGTTCTTTGGCTAAGAACAAACTTCCCTTGCCCTTGGGCTAGTGCTTCGTATCATCCATCAGCCCTATGATTCTGAGAGGGGGAAAAGGACCCAGCTCTTGAGTCTGACTTGGTAACAAAAGGTAGCAGTGGGAAGAGAAACCACCTAAAGCAGCACTGAGCAACTTAGACGTTACCCTTTAGTGCCATGAAAGACTTTAGAGCCCTAGGCAGAAGGCCTACCTGTTCAGAATGGGCCCTTAGAAAAATCCATCTGCCCTGTGTAAAGTAGACTGGAGAGGCTAAATTGCAGCTGGAATTAATGTGATGAAATGATGGTCAACCAGAGATGTAGCGGTAGCAATGAAGGAGAGACAATATGCTGACAATTACATCTACACAGGAAATAGGCTAGAAATAGAAAGGTCATCAGCTGGGCGAGGACTGATTGATTATTGTGGGTTGTACTGGCATCATTACTTTGATGCCATTCATTGGATAGGGAAATTTCACAGATGTGTATCCAAAATATTCTTCAAGAAGATGCCCTTATTTATAGGCTCTCTCATTGAAAACAACAACATGAAGGATATTTCCAGCCACTTGTATAATACAGGCGTGCAAGCACACCACAGAAGGGACCAAGTACTGTTGTATTGCACTTCAAAGGACACATAGAGTTAGACTAGGTCTCAGCCCGCTGGTTCCTCTCCTTAAGGTTGCTCCTTTTACTGTGCTCTTGAGCAAAGCATTTCACTTCTTTTTGGCATAGTTTCCAAAAGACAGCTTCTTAGAGAGAACACCACTGACTCGGGTCCGAGGAGTTTCCCTACAGAGGAGGGGGTGACCTCACCACAGCCCACTCCGTAGATGCTCCTCCCTCATCTCAGAAGGAATCCCAGGATGCATCAGTCAGGGGCATAAAGGTTTATTAGAAGGAATTTAGAGTACACACTCAGAGAAAATAGAGGCAGGCCCTTGAGACAAGGACACTTTATAGTCTGGAACTGAGAATGTTTATGTGTTGAGGAGTACAAATCTCTGGAGTTTGTGAATATATAGAGAGTTTTGACTTGCTGTATAGAAGAAAAATGATGGCCTGCCCAGTAGAAAAAAGATAATGGTTCTTCTTACACATGAAAGGCAAGGGCCCACAGCATTGTGTTATTATTCTGTTTTCCAATGGGTAATCTGGGATGTTTTGCCTAAGTCCTTTGAACTTTCTGAATCTGTTTCTTTAATCTTAAGATCAGGCTTCTCTTCTTTATCTTATTAACTAAGCTAATTTATAGATCTTTAAAGGATTTTGAGTGTGGTGGAGGTTGCAGGGGGAATCGAGGTTCACTTGTGTGTTGATTTAGCCAGATGGAGATGATGGTAGAAAAAATAACAAGAACTCACAGCCCCTTTCTGGCCACTTAACTGTCAGAATGTACTGTGTTATTGGGGTGCAGTCTGGGAAGTGTCAGAGAAATTATTAAGCTGTTTTCCTATGGGGCTTTCCTAGATGCAGGTTTGGGCCATAACCCAGTGGTGGACTGAGCCAGGGAGGAAGTCCTTTCCCCAGGAGGCACATTCTTGTGGCTAAGGTCATCATCACATGACCTTGGCAACAGGAAAGGAGGCTTCTATTTTTGCTTCTGGGGTGACTGAAAGAAAAATGAAAAGTAAGCAATCTTTTCATGCAAAGGTGCTGCTGAAATGCCGGGGTGACTATGGTGGAGGAGGCGGAGGGCAAGAATATTTATTTAAAAGATGTAAACTCAAGGAAGTAGAGTTCCATTAGGCAGAAGGGGCTCCTGTGCAGGATTTCCATGAAGGTTTTTTGTCTAGGAATTTTTAAGAAGTTTTGAAGGGAGCTCAGGCCATTGTGTAAAGGATATTGTCATAGACGGTTAAGTTAGGCAGAAATATTGTAGGCAGTCAGACAGAGCTAGGCCCTCATGAACCAGTGAGAAGATGGGATACATGGCAGCTGTAGGGGAGACAGACCCCTCCCCTGAGGGCCACACCTCAAGACAAAAGATGAAATGAATGCACCCACATACCTCCCCTAAGGACAAACAACCGGGATTGATATGACAGTCTTCATACAGTGTCCACATAGAACCCATGTGCCCTGGAGCCAATGGCCGGCATGATCATTCTCTAGTTGCACTCTAGAGAAGACCCTGAATGTTCAGCTGCAGTACATCTACCAGCTGATATTATAAGAGCCCTGGAGGGTGATGATTCTGAATGCTCCATTTTGGGGTCACTGTCCTTACTGCCTAATAAAATTCTAACTCTTGTCTCAATGGGACACTACCTCCAGGAAAGAAATAATAACTCACACAATTGTGCTAATGGTTTTAGTCCAATCAAAACTGGAGGAGTGTACAGAGAGTGTTCATCCCATGCTGAATGGAGAAGAGCGTAATGCGCTTGATGGTAGAGAGTGAGCCAGTCACGCAGGTGGTAAAACAATTTACCAAGAGTGGAATAAGTGCAGAAAAAATTTATCGAAGCGCCTGCTGTGAGAGACAGCAGGGCAGTCAGGAGAGGGGGCTGCACTTACAGCAGGGAAGGAACACTTTTTTGGGGGAGGCAAATGGAGGTGGATCTGAACTTGACCATTGGCAACCACATCCTTGGCTGGGAAACGCAGCTGAGTACAAAGTAAGCTTGAGTTTCTGGGAAAGTTTTGGTATCTAGAAGTGTTGGTTGTTGGGCCAAAAGTATGAGAAATGTTCTCATTGTCCTGTCCGTAATGCAAAATGCTTTTACTGTACTATTACCCTTAGGAGGGACCTTTATTTTAAATGATTAAGGCTCGAGTTACACAGTCCCCTCTGGGCCTGGCCTCAGGTCTGGGGTGACTGTAGGGAGCCTGTGGCACCAGAAACCTCAGCCTGTTGGCCTGGCAGAGGGTGATAATGAATGGTCCTTCCTTGGGGATTGTATGAACTTTCAGGTCCCCAAAGAATTGCTAGAGTTCTAACTAATTTTCCTAAATAGATGAGGTATTTGTTATGGTGATAACTTTCCAGAGACAGCATGCTTTTCCAGCATGCTTCCTGCTAAGTATCAGAAGTGTCAGGGGAAAGACAGATGGTGACTGCATGGGAAAATACAAGGAAAGGAAGCTATCACTCAGCAGAGCTCATCTATGAAGTTAGCATGCAAGAGGCCCCATAGCCTTAGAACATTTATCCTTCTAAAGCATTCTTCTTCCAGGACAACTCATTAATAAGGTGTAGTGGATTGACAACTAGTGGTCAATTTATAATCCCTAACTGAACTGAGTAAGTGTGGCGCTGGGTGTGGGAGGCCCACCTGAGGACTGTTGCCAGCAGCATAAGAGGCAGAACTGGAGAAGAAGTTAGGCTGTTGGGAGCTGAGAGAGGCTATTGGGAGCTGGTGGAAGCTGTAGGGAGCTGTTGGTTTTTTTGGAGGAGCTCATTATGCTGGATTTCCTGATGAACTTGGCTGTTTTCATCCTCCGAGGAGCTCAGGACCTGGTTGGTACTGGGAATTGCTTTGGTTCACTTTGGGGGAGCTCTAGTCCTCACTTTGAGCATTGCTTCCTGGCTGCAGAGGGGAAGATGATGTGCTGCTGGTCTCCTGAGAAGCTTGCTGCATTGGCTTCCCTGATGGGAGCTCAGCCATCTTGATCATTGGAGAAGCTCGGGACCTCACTGTTGCTGAGAATGGCTGTGGTACCTTTCAGGGGAGCTCTGGTTCTTCTGAGCATTGCTTCCTGGCTCCAGTGCACATCCCTCAGCCTGCTAGCACAGATCCTTCATCCTGCTGGCACAGACTTCCTAGATTCCACCACTGACCTTTGGGCCTTCCCAGTGTAGATCTGTGAAACAGGCCTGCATGCGATGTTGCCATGGGCTCTGGGCCTCCAACTGGATTCATGGGAGGCCTTGTTATGAGCTCTAGGTCCTCAGCTGAGCTCATGCAGGACCTTTCCATGGGATCCAGGCCCTTGGCTGGATTCCTTGGTCTTAGTGTGTGGACAGATTTCCTGCACTCCTTTGTATGTCATTCTTTGGGTGACTATTATAAATAATCATATAAACTATATGTCCTCTATTATATCGTTCCTCTTGCAAAAATATCCCCCAAACCAAACAAAAGTAACCTTTATTACCTGTGTAACCCTATTTTCCTGTGACAAGCAAACAGGATCGGCGTCAGTCTGACTCACTGTCAGTTCCATGAATTACACAGTTAAGTTAGTTTTTGTCCTTGTCACCTCTATATTTCTGTCACGTAAGAGATGTCCAATGAATATTTTTCAAATGAAATAAAAATCAAATACAAAGTATCCAGGGCTATCTTCACTAATTCAATGAAATGAGTCCTGAGCTAGGCTTGGTGACATGAGCGTATAATCCCCAAATCTGGGAGTCTGAAGCAGGAGAATGGCCAGTTTGAACTTCGCCTGCAAACTTACTTGCAACATCCTATCTCCAAAAAAAATGTTAAGAATGTAGCTCAGTGCAAAGGCCCAGGGCTCAATCTCCAGTACAACATTAGTTAACTAATTCACTAATTAATTGACTTAATTAAGAATCCTAGAAAAAATATAGTCTTTCATGGAGACAAGGACCTTTCTTATCAGTTCTGTTTTTAGTCAATACTTGCACATTTTTTCCAGCCTGCAGCTTCAGATAATGAAAGTACAGGATCATCCTACTTTGGGTTGTCTAAAGTTTGAATTGGAAGGCCTGTAGAAAGAATTTTAGATTTAAATTCCAGAAGCCACCTCATCAGTTCTTTATTGAAGTGATAAAATGAAACTCTGAAGTCAAAATAGTTAAAACTAGTTACTCAGTGATCTAGTCAACTGTGTTATGTAAATGGTTTCATTCAGGACTACATTAAAGAGGACTACAAATGGCCCCAGCGGATGCTACCAATACTTTTTAAATTTCTATCGCAGAATGAATAGAAAGCCGGCTATAGCTGTCCTGGGTAGAATATGCGGAAATTCTAAGTGGCAAAGGCTACGGTACAACAGAAAGAGGATAAAGAAGAAAACACAAGTGAGGAGGCTAATTGGTGGTGGGATGCAAAGATGATATGATTTACCTGAAATGTTCTTCCGTGAGGGAGCCCTCCTCTGCTCTCTTGCAGGCTTAGAATTTCATCAAGGCTGTCAGACTTGTATGTCTTTATTTCCTCTAAAAGTAAAAATGTAGATTTTTATGCTTAAAGCCAGAAGTATTTTGGATTTTGGAATATTTGTTCGTACAGGAGATATCCTGCAAATAAGTTTAAAATCTAAACATTAAATTCATTTGTGTTTTAGATATACCTTCTATACATAGCCAGAAGGTAATTTTATAGAATATTTTAAGTAATTCTGTGCATGAAACAGTGTTTCACAGTGTGGAATTTTCTACATGTGATGTCATGTTGGCATTCAAAAAATGTCAGATTCTGGAGCATTTCAGATTAAGGATTAAGGATACTCAACCAGTATGCCAGAATTAAGCAGTTGCCACAGAGACTTTATGGCTCACAAAGCTGAGTGTCAGGCTTTTTACAGGAAAATACCTCACTGATCCCTGAAACAGAAAGTAAGGAGTGAGTACTGCACATCCATAAGTAAGAGGAGAAAGTTCTGAGAAGCGAGCCTTAGAGCTGAGATGTGAACCATAAGAAAGGAAGAAGGTGTGGACAGGTCTGTGGGCCCACAAAGAGGAGCCAAGCATTTCCGAAGCCTGAAGGGCTAAACAAGCTGGTGGAACCAGTGCCGCAAACACAAAGGTTATGAAATATGGTAAGACAGGCAGGAGCTAGACAATGTACTGTGAAAGGATGGGAATCTCATTTTACAGAAGAATAATTCCCTGGAGCGTTTTCGATGAGAGAATAGTATGATATAATTTACGTGATAGAAGGCGTCTCTGGTTTCTGAATGAAGAACTAACTAGTGCTATTACAGAAGGGGGAAAGAGAAGGGAAGCGTTAGTCCCTTAGCCAAGGGACTCCTGCAATAGTTCAGTTAAGGAATCAGGGTGGTTTAGATTGGGTGATGTAGTTTGGGGTTTTTGCAAGGAAAAACAAGACACATATTTTATAAGATTATTTATAATAGTCACCCAAAGAATCATATAGAAAGAGAGTGCAAGAAATCTGTCCACACACTAAAAACAAAGAATCCAGCTGAGGGCCTGGATCCCTCAATGTCCTGCATGAGTCCCACTGAAGACCTACAGCCCATAACAATACCTCCCACAAGTCCAACTGGAGGCCTAGAGCCCATGACAATGTCTCATGCAGGCCTGTTCCGTGGATCTGTGCTGGGAGGGCCCGAAGGTTAGAGGTGGAAGCTAGAAAGTCTGTGGAGTGAGGTGAAGGATCTGTGCTAGCAGGCTGAGGGATCTGCACAGGAACCGGGAACCAACGCTCAAAGTGAGGACCAGAGCCATTCTCAGCGACAACAAGGTCCAGAGCTCCTTGGATGAGAACAGCTGAGTCCATCAGGAAAGTCAGCGTGAGAAGCTCCTCCAAGAGAACCAACAGCTCCTTACAGCTTCTACCAGCACCCAACATCCTCTTTCTGCTCCCAATAACCTCTCTCTTCTCCTGTTGTGCCTCTTAGGCTGCTGGCAATAATCTTCAGGTAAGCCTCCCACACCCCGCAGCACACTGGTTCAGTTCAGCTGGGTGTTACAAGTTGACCACCATTTGTCCATCTACTGAAGGTGATAAGTATAAAAATGGGTAGAATTAGGTAAATTGGTGATATAGTCCAGGGATAAAGGTAATAGAAGAGTCAAGATGAGTGATGTGAGGGCAATAAAAAAATTAAGGATGACCAACTACAAGTTTTTGGAAGTGCTGCTTACTGAAACAGGAGAAATTAGAATAGCAGGCTGAGGGTAAAAGGTGGAATTGAGATTCACATAGGAGTCTCATGGAACTGAGATTCATGTAGATTCATTCATGGAATTGAGATTCATGTAGATTCAGATTTGTAAGTTTAAAATGTCTGAGCAGCCCAGAGAAGTCAGTTAGAGGTACCTATTTGGGAATGATTCACATATAGAGGATATTTAAAACCATGAATGAATGGGACCATGTATGGCAGTGGTTATTAGAGCGATTTTGTACTTTTCTAGAAATAATTGGACAACGCCCCAAGACAGTTTTGATTGTCAGGAAGTGGGTGCTAATAAGAGCAGGCGGGTAAATTCCAGGAATACTGATAAATACACTACAATGCAAATAAAATAAATTAGATCACCTTACAGTGCACAGGACAACCCCCCACAGCCGAGAAGCACCCAAGCCCAAATGACAACAGCACCAAGTCTGAGAAACCCTGCTGTTGGACGAGTGGGTTTTATGTTAGAGGAACATGGACATCTGTCAATCAAATTTGAGTGGACAATGTATTCCCTCCTCCAATCCCCATAAAAAGCACTAAATGTATAAGCTGAAAATTGCACTAGACCCTATAAATTTAGACCAGATCTGCTAAAGCAAAGGTTAAAAAGATGAGAAAGAAAAAAAAATCACAAAAATGTAGGTTTTTATTTTTTATTTTTTTTAGTTATTCACATTGTTCTGTGCTGACTAATACGGGAGCCACTAGCTATACGCAGTTAATTATATTGAAGCCTAAATTAAAAATTCAGGGGATGAGAAATCACTTTCCAGGCCCCCTTCTGTCTCTCTGAGATAGAAGCTATCTTTCTCTCAATAAATTCTACCCACTCTTAAAAAAAAATACAGTTTCTAGTTGAGTGCAATGGTGCAAAACTTTAATCCTAGCACTCTGGAAGGCTGAGGCAGCAAGATTTCAAATTTAAACCCAGCCTGGGGTACTTCATAATTTATTGAGATCTTGTCTCAAAATAAAAAAGGCCAAGGGGAGTAGCTCAGTGAAGATGCCCTCAGTTCAATCTCCAGTGACACACACACATACAAACACACACACAAATTCAGATTATCAGTTGACCAAGCAGTATACCAAGGGCTAGTAGCCACGTGTAGTGTTTGGTTACTTTATTCAGAGCACAGATACAGAATATGTCCATACTTGTAGAAAGTTATGTTGGACACTGCTGTTCTAAATTATAGGATACAGTTTTTTTCTTTTTATTTCTCATGTTTATATAAAAATTAAATTCATTTTAGGTAACAGTGTTAAAATTCTGAAATATTTTGAAAACTTTTTTCATATAACATATTGTGAACACATTTAGCTTCCACTGATGGTCTTTTTTTTTTTTTTTTTTGCGGTACCAGGGATATTGAACTCAGGACCTTGCACTTGCCAGGCAGGCGCTTATTCCACTGAGCTATACCCTAGTCCAGTCTTTGTTTTTTTAAGAATTGATTTATTCTTGTATTTTTAAATTTACATTGCATTGTTCATCTGAGAAGTGATATTAGTATATCTCTAGCTGTTGTATAAATTTGAGGGACATTTAACCACACACTTAAAATTCTGCTCCTTTGAATGAATTTCAGTGTTATTTTGTTTTTTGGTGTGTAATTTTTGTATTTCTTGATACGCAGATAAATGGATCAAAAATATGTTTACTTAGAAAAGTTGGCTCCAAGTAAAAATGCAAAACAGGTTTCAAATAGCTTAGATTTCCTAGTATACTAACACATCTACTAAGTCCATTTGTTCAAAAGTTTGGTTCAATTCTAACATTTCATTGTTGATTTTTTGTCTAGTTGATCTATCTATTTGTGACAGTGGGGTATTAATATTCCCTAATACAATTGTGTTAGTACTTAATTGATTTTTCATGTCCGTTAATATTTGTTTTACATAGTTGGGTATACTGGTATTTGTTGCATATATACTTACGATTGTTATCTTTTCCTCTTGGATTGTTCCCTTTACGAGGATGTAGTGATCTTCTTTGTCTCTCTTAATCAGTCTTGGTTTGAAATTCACTCTGTATGCAAATAAGATAGCTACCCCTGCTTTTCTCTGGGTTTGTGTCTTGTGAAGTATTGTTTTTCCATCCTTTGGCTTTCAGTCTATGAATTTTTTTGAATTAAATGTGTTTCTTGCATGCAGGATATTGTTAGATCTTGCTTCTTGATCCATTCTGCCAGCCTGTTTCTTTTTGGTGAATTAAGACCATTATCATTGATGGTTATAACTGGTGTGCATTGACTTATCCTTGTCATGTTATTTTCCTGTTGTTGGCTCCAGTTTTTTCTTCCCCTCTATTTAATTGTCTTGCCTGGTGGATTCCTTCTTTTGGGGTTCACGGAGTTGTAGTCCTTGTTCTCTCTTTCTAGAGTATCCTTCAAAACATTTTGCAGTCCTGGTTTGGTGTTCATGATTTTCCTCAGATGTTCTTTGCATGTAAGTATCTTATTTCTCCATCAATTGTGAATGATAGTTTTGCAGGGTACATCAATCTGGGTTGGAGGCTGTTTTATTTTAGGACTTGAAATACTTACTCCAAGTTCTCTTTGATTTGAGGGTTTGTGCTGAGAAGTCAGTTGTGATTTGGAAAGGCTCTCCTTTATAGGTGACTTATTTCATTTCTCTAACAGCTTTTAATATTCTATTCTTGTGTTGAATTTCTGGAATCTTGACTATGATATGCCTGGTTATAGACTTTTTAAAATCACGGCTAATTGGAGTTCTATATGCTTCACTGGCCTGTATGTCAAATTATTTTCCCTTCAAAGGAAGTTTCTTCCCATGATGTCTGTGAACAGGGTTTTTATAACACTTGTCCTATCTCCTGTGTTTTTATTGACTCCTATCAATCTAATGTTATTCTCCTTTGCATCATTTAGCAGCTGCTGGATAGATTTCTCATGGTCCCTTGGTATTTTTAAGAACTCTTTCTTTTCATGATTGCTAATCACAAGCCTGTCTTCTATATCTGAGCTTCTGTCCTCACAGTGTCTCATTCTATTTTGGATCTTTTGATGGAATTTTTATTCTCTTAGATATCTGCTTGAATCTGTGTTATGGATCCCATTTCTTTCCTATGTTGGGCATTTATGACTCCCTCATTTTTTTAAAGCTCTTCTATTTTTTAAAAAATCTGTATCTGCTCTAGAGTCACTAAGTGTGGTTTTCATTGTGGTTACCACCTCTGCAGTTAACTGAGAAATCATTTTTGATTTGATTTTTTCTGGAACCTTGTTCATTGGCTTTGTTTGTACCACTTCAGAGAGGTGAGGTGGGTGGTTTTTGGATTCTCCTACTTCATGGCCCCCTGGGTTTGCCTTTGATGAATTGGATGTCTGGGGTTGCATCTTATTTAAGTGTCTTCTCATTTTCTTTTTAGTTTAATTCCTGGATTGATGCCTATAAATTTCCTATGGTGAGTTGCTTTGTTGGTAGTATTTAGAACCCTTAGGAAATACCCACTTCTCAGAGGTGTCTTCCAGATGTAGTTGGTTTTTGGGTTTTGAGTCTGTTTCAAGATTTTATCACTTCAATTTGTTGGGGATGTGTCTTGGTTACTTTTCTCTTGTTGCTGAGACAAAATACCTGACACCCACAGTTAAGGAAGGAAAGGTTTATTTAGTTCATAGTTTGTGGAGATTTCAGTCTGTACTCAGCTGGCCCCCAGGCAGGGTGGCACAGGGCAGAGGGCGATAGTTCATGGTGGCAGAAAACAGAAAAGCAGCAAGAGTGAAAACGGAGGAACAGCGGGAGAGTGAGCCTCTTTCTCTGTCTTATATTGTGTGCAGGCTGCCTGCCCCAGGGTGGGTGTAGCACTCACACCCATAATCCTAGCACTGGACCTTGGATCAACCATAAACTCAAGAACCCTACACCCATGACTGCATGAGGCTTTGGGGGGCCATCCAGACACAAACCATAACAGGATGAAGTTACTGCCTGCTTGGCCCAGCCCCTGGTTCTTTGGCACTGTGTCATAGTATTTTCTATGACCCTTAGACAATCTCAGTTTTAGTATACCAGGAAGAACAGCTGGTTAGAACAGTTATGTTACTTTGGCTAAAATAGTACAATCAGCAATAACCATAACATCAAACACAGCCTAGAAAATGACAAACTGTGGTAACCATTAATTTGCCACCTTTAACAATATGGACTGGATTTGTGGTTGTATAGCAAAATCTAAAACAAACCAGAAAACTATATGCAGGGAATGAGTTCTCAATATACCCCTTTTATCCTCAGGGGAGAAAATTTAAAAAGAGTTAGGGGAAAAATAGAGAAATAGAAGAAGAGGAAGAGATTAGAAGCAAGGCTGGAGGAAAAAGGGGGAATCACGCAAACTGGGGAACTGGTGTAAAATACAGGAATGAAAGAGAGAAAGAAGAAATAAAAGGAAGAACAGAACAGAAGAATCTAGAAACCACATTCACATTCATATACAAACAAGATGAAGAAAAAAATGGAGAGGGGGGGAGTCAGTCCACTTCTAGGTTTCTCTCTGCTGTCCCTGGTAGGCAACATGTGGAGACATAAGAGTCCAGATATGTGTTGATTTATCCTAGCAAGCAGCAGTAGCTTTATGGCAGGTTAGTGGATAATCTCAGTGAACCTGCATCTTTATTTCCCCTGAAGTTCAGGCTGGTTTCTGGTCATGAGGCTGGGACCAGTCCCATTCAGCCTGAAGCCTTTAGTGGAGCTTCTGTGGGCTTGATCTCAACTGGAAGCTGCTAGAGGGACTCAGCAGTTGTTCTGAGTTCTGAGCTCAGTTGACCCATCTCTGGTGTTGCCAGCAGTCACTGTGTGTCTGAAGGTTTGAATCACTCCTCTCACGTAGAGTGTCCTGACTTAGGGTGAAGGATCAACCAGCTACCTCCTTCTTTGTCGGAGCTTTGGGGTTTTTTCCTTGCTCTCCTGATGGGCTTTAATTCTCCCTTCAGATCATTCCTGGGTCCAGTGGACTCATTTCCTTCCTTTTTGTCTTCCTTGAGTTGCTATATTCCAGTGTTTGGACAGCAACTCTCAGAGAGGTTCTTTCTCTGTTGCTTACCACTCCTCCCACTTCCTGGAAAACTGAGATTTGGTCTTTGAAAATAATGCTTTTAAAAAATTCTCAAAAGAAAAAATAAAGACAAAAATCCAGTACTCATATGCATTTGTCAGCTTGGGTTATATAACACTATACCATAGACTAGAAGAAACAGCAGAAATGTATCTTCTTGCTCCAGGGGTTGGAAATCTACGATCCATATGCCAACAGGATCAGGTTCCAGTGAAGGTTTTCCTCCTGGTTTTCTGATGCAGAGATGCCTTATTGCTGTGTGCTCATAAGAACTTTCCTCTGTATGTACATATGGTGTGAAAGAAATAGACAGCGGAGGCAAAACCAGAAGAACACAGAAAGAAAGCATTCTATGAGTTCTCTGGTTTCTCTTCTTCCACGGAGACTGATTCCATCATGAGGAACCACCCTCACGATCTCATCTCACCCTACAAGGGCTCCATCTCCAAATATAATTACATTAGGGGGAGATTCAGAAATATTCAGTCCATTGCACCATAATTTCACCATCTAGAGGCAAATATTATGAGCATTTGGAAATATTTCTTTCTAATTTCTGTTGTACACAAACACTAGATAGATAAATTATAATATATATAATATATTGGTATATATTATATATATTATATAATATGTAGCATATATATGCTATATATATATTAATATGTTATATATATTATATATATATTCTCATAGTTGAGCTAATCCTGACTCTAATTTTGTTTCTGTGTCTGCACCTTTCACCCAATAATATCATTATTTCCCATTAAAAAACTTCTGGCTGGGTGAAGTGGGTAATCCCAGCACTCTGGGAGGCTGAGGTTGGAGGATTGCATGTTTGAGCCAGTGGTTAATATTTTGTTTCTTTTTTTGTCCTGGGAATCAAACTCACAACCTCATGCTTACTAGGCAGGCACAGTGCCACTGAGCTAAATCCCCAGCTCACATGTTTGAGCCAAAACTAGGTAATTTAGCAACCTAGTGAGACCCCTGTTTAAAAAAAATTTTTTTTAGAAAGCGATGGTAATAGCCCTTGGTTCAGTCCCCAGTATGGCAAAAACTAAACAAACCAACCAAAACTTTTTGAAAAGGTCTTTCTAGTGACTGAACAGCATTTCATATTCTACAGTTGTCACAGTTTATGTCACTGAGCAACAGTTTTCAGTGGATTGCTAGTTATACCCCTAAATCTGTTCTTTCCTTTTTCCTTTGTACATCCCAGTTACTGACTGTATTGTCCAGCTTTTCTTGCAGCTGAAGTAGCCACACTGACTAAACTCTTCTCAATGGAGTAAGAATTGTAAGTGGCACATGTAACTTCTGTATCTTTTGCTTTTGTACCTTGTTGGGAGTTTTTTCCATCTCCACACGGGGTCACAGTGGCTCAGTGCTGGCTCAGTGTGTAGATAACAATGATACTCTAGGTAAACATAGAGTGACGAGTAGGAAGGAACCTGGGTCCCTGAACTTGTGGAGCTGAATCACTCCATTAGACTGGACTTTACCGGATTGTTACTTAAGAGAGAAATAAACCTGTCTCATTGAAATTCTCTTTATTACAGCAGCTTGTATCCTAGTACCTAATTTAGTTTCTCACCACTATAAACAACGCTATAATGAATACATATAAAGCTTTTTTTTCCTGTTTCAAAGTGTCTTGATTAATTTTCTCTTGTGGCTAGATAAAATACCCAATGCCCAAAATTAAGGAAGGAAAGGTTTATTTAGCTCACAGTTTGTGGAGGTTTCAGGCCATACTTGGCTGGCTCCAAGGCAGTGTGGCACATTGCAGAGGGCAACAGTTCATGGTGGTGGAAAACAGCAAAAGCAACAGAGCAAAAAGGGAGGAGCGCCGGCAAGCAGCCTCTTTCCTTCCCTTACATTGTATGTAAACTATCTGCCCCAAAGTAGGTATAGCACTCACATCCATAATTCCAACATTGGACCATGAACCAATCAAGCTCTAGAAGCCCACCCATGACTGCATGAGGCTTTGGGGGGGAGGACATTCAGACACAAACCATAACCCAAAGTATTTTATTATAATAATTTCCAAAATTAGATTTATTGAAGGAAAAAATATGAAAAATGTTAAAACTTTGTGTATTTGCTTGGTCAAGTTGTTTTCTCAAAAATGGACTGCAGCCTTTTCTTCCCGTGGGAGCCCCAAATGAGGGTTCATTTCTTTGGGCCACATTAGTGGCTTTGACAACCACAAGCAGTACAGTACTGTTGGTAGAAAACTGGCATCATCTTTCTTGATCTCTCTGCTTCTCTAGTGAGTCAGTATTGTTGAAGAATCTAATCAGGGAGAAATTCAAACTGGCGTTGACCAGATTATTCACAAGTTCCTGGATATTGCAAGATAGAACTTTTTCATGCAAAAAAATCCTACAATTGTTTATAAAGAAAGAAGAGCAAGTTCTCAAACAGAGTATGTTGGAACTAGGGAATGAATTGCAACGGAAAAATGTAAAAACAAATTTGAGGAAACAAAGATCTTGCAGCAGGTGCTGGATGACATCACTGGACAAGTAAAAAGCCTACAGATATTCAACAGTTCTTGGTGTACCCAGCACAGACTTCTGCTGTTATCCGTGTACATAGGAAATAAAGAGCAAAGTGAATTGGCTTGAAAAATTACCCATGGGTGGTTCAGACTAAGAACAGAAGTTTCACAAATATTCACCCTTAGTCTTCTTTACTTTTCTCGCTGTGAGACAGATGATCCCCCAAAGGTAAAGGAGGAAAGATTTATTCTAGCTTACATTGTAGAGATTTCAGTCCATCGCAGGCTGGCTCTGAGGTAGGGCAGGCAGGTGGTGGCAGCAACACTGAACCTTCCTTCCCACTTTATCCCAGCCAGGCTATAAGCTTATCAGACGGTGCCTCCCACACTGGTCTAGAAATGAGGAAATGCAGATTTTGGCTGAGGACCTTTTAGTATATTCTTCAGGGATGGAATAGAAATAGATGTGATTTGACTGTGTTTATCTCAGGCGTTTGAACTACTCCATGGACAAAGAAGGAAAAGAATAATATTTGTATTGCTATGATTCTCTAGCTCTCTGAATGGGTCCTTTGTTGTTTTGTTTTGTTGTGGTACTATGGACCAAACTCAGAGGCACTCTACCACTGGGCTACATCCCCAGGACCCCTAGTTTTTTTTTTTTTCAATTTTGAGACCGGGTCTTGCTAAGTCACTAAATTGCCCAGGTTGGGTTTGAGCTTGCAATCCTCCTGCCTCACCTTCCCTTGTAGCTGGGATTACAGGTGTGTAATTGATTGAGGGTATTTTGTAAATAGGATATTTTGTGAAAATAGGATAACAATGCTTTAGTTATATAGTAATGTTATAGTGGGGGGTCCCAGGTTGATATCGAATTCCATTTTACTTTTTATTTAATGGTAGGAGAAGGCCTATCTTGGGGTGATAGTTCAATTGTGAGGGCTTAAAGCTTGTACCAAATTGTTTTAGTTACTTTTCTCTCATTGCTGAAAGAATTTCACAGGGGCAACAATTCAAGGCTGCATAAGACAGCAAAAGCAACAAAAACAAAAGAGCGGGCAAAGCCAGCCTAAGAAAGAAGCGGCGAGGGGTATAACCACCAGAAGTGCTTTAGGAGTGCAGTCACTCAAGCCATGTGGAGCTCACAATATGTCACAGGTTGCTTCAGATGCTGCACATGCAACTACAGGATTTAGTGTTTTCCCTGCTGGATTTTGGACTTGTTTTGGTCCCAAGTCTTGTATTCCCCTGTTTGTAACTTCTGGAATGAAAATGTTTATCTTGTGCTATTGAATGTTGCAAGCATTTAGCTTTGTTTTTATTTGTACAGGGTCTTGCAGCTAGGAGTTTACCTTACATCTCAGTGGAAACTTGGGAC
The DNA here is from genome assembly GCA_004027595.1 of Dinomys branickii. Taxonomy (NCBI): domain Eukaryota; kingdom Metazoa; phylum Chordata; class Mammalia; order Rodentia; family Dinomyidae; genus Dinomys; species Dinomys branickii. The sequence goes on along the minus strand of PVLD010012412.1, from coordinate 24,238 downwards.
TCAGCAGGGCTGAAACTGTTAGCACTTTGGCAACTCTTGCAGGTGCACTAAATACCTTTTGCATAAAGGGATGTTTATGAGTCTTTGGGAGGCCAGGGACAGACTTATGGTTCTAATGTAATATAATGTTGATAGATTTAATATTGGTTCTTGAGGTTTGTTAAACCTGTGTTGTAAAGTTAAATTTGTGAAAGGTTGAAGTTGTGAAATGTTAAAAATAAGCATGTCTTTGTATCTGGAAACTGGTTTAAAGAAATGCATCTGGTTGCCAAGTTAACAAGGGGTGGATTGCTTTGGTTGATACATTGTGTGTCAACTTGAGAAGTTTAGAAGGTTAACTAAGTGACTCAGCAGGGGTCAGGTCTTTACTTTGTAAACATCCTGAGCCTGTGCAGGAGGAAGGCAGGTGTGGGTGTAAAGGACACCCTCTCTCTCCAGGGAGTGGTAGCCTGTTTATAATATAATGGAGGAAGAAAGAGGCTAACTCCCCCACCTTTTGCTCTTGGGGCTTTTGCTATCTTCTGCCTCCTTGAACTGTTGCCCTCTGCCATGTGTCTTGGAGCTAGCCAGGTATGGACTGAAAGCTCCACAAACTGTAAACAAAATAAACCTTTCCTTCCTTAATTTTGGGTGTTGGGTATTTTGCCTCAGGAATGGGAGAGAAATAACCAAAACATCCCAACTCTCTGAATGGGTTTTTATTTTGTTGTTCTTTTGAGTTTTTTTGGTGGTACTATGAACCAAACTCAGGGGCACTCTACCACTGAGCTACATCCCCAGCATCCCCAGTTTTTTTTTTTTTTTTTTTTCAGTTTTGAGACAGGGTCTTGCCAAGTCACTAAATTGCCCAGGTTGGGCTTGAGTTTACAATCCTTCTGCCTCAGCCTCCCTAGTAGCTGGATTACAGGTGTGTGCCAACAAACCCAGATTGAGGGTATTTTGTAAATAGGATAGTTTTTAGAAATAGGATAACAGAGCTAGGGATATAACTCAGTGGCACAGCACTTACTTGGCAAGCTCAATGTTCTGAGTTTGATTCCTGGTACAAAAAAATAGTATAACAACACTTTAGTTATAAAGTAGTGTTACAGTAGGGTCCTTAGGTTGGTATGGAATTCCATTTTATTTTTTGAGTGGTGTTTAACGATTGAGGGCAGTAGGAGAACTATGTTGAGGTGATAGGTCAATTGTGAGGGCTTAAAGCTTGTTATGATGGTCTTTTTTTTATTTCTGTTTTGGATTTTGCTTGTAGGAGTCCTGTTTTACTTTGTTTCCAAAATAAATTTTCGCCTGGAGTGGTGGCACAAGCCTGTAATTGCAGCACTCAGGAGGCTGAGGCAGGAGTCTCCTTGTGAGTTCAAGACCATCCTGGGCTACAGAGTGAGCTGAAGACCAGCCTGAACTGCATAGCAAGATCTTGCCTCAAAAAGACAAAAATAAAAATTTTCTTTTCCATTAAGGAAGCTCTTTGACAGGGACAGCATTGATTTCAGAAAACTCCTGGGGTGGGTGGTGGGCATCAGGACTGTCCCTTAGCTAATAATCTTCAAGTGAAAGCATGTCAAGCCTTAGTGTTTAGGATAATGTTTATTTTCCTCTTGTTCTCATTGGCTACTTGAAAGCCTATGTTGAACAGATATTGAGAAATACAAAATTATGTTGTTTCTGGCTTTAGTTGGAGAAGGCTTTTCATTCTTCTGTTTAATACTGTCTCTCATTAGACATCCTTCCACAAAAATGAGCATTCTGTCTGTCATTTATTTATTTAGACGGAGTCTTGCTATGTAGTTCAGGCTGGCCCATGAACTTCAGATCCTCCTGACTCAGCTTCCTGATTGCTGGGATTGCAGGTTTGTAGCACTATATCTGTTCGCTCCATCATCTTTTTAAACATGTTGCTTACCGGTGACTTTGTGCCAGGAATTTCTCTTAATATACCAGGCTAGCTGTATTTCTCATTCTTTTAAAAAAATTTATACTAACATTACAGATAATTATATATCTTGTCCGTCTTTGGTTATCTTTCTTTTTCACAAATTTCTATTTTAGCTGACTGTTGATATTCCTTGATAATTTGATTTTTCTGAATACCTATAGTCAGCTGTGCCAACTTTAAAAACGCTAACCTATATCCTATTTCTGTTTATGACAACACCTTGCCTAACAGTGTTTGAGAAATGGAAATTTTATTCATAAATGTTAACAGTTTGGCCGGATGTGGTGGTGCACACCTATAATCCTAGCAGAAGGCTGAGGCAGGAGGATCATTGAGTTCAAGACCAGCCTTGGCTACAAAGTGAGCTCTAGGCCAGCCTGAATTGCATAGCAAGACCCTGTCTCAAAAACACACAAAAAAGTTAAAAATTAGCATTTTGATTAATCAGATTGATTAATATGTATTTGTTAATTTCATATACATTAGTCAATGATAGCAATAGATGTTAATATAACTAAAACCTCATCTGATCGTGAGCTTGAATTTCTTGAAATTTCTAATTCTATTAGATCAGGAGAGTATGTTCCTCTAAAAATATGTTGGAATGTGTTTTTTTCTTTAAATTTGAGAAATATTTTTTGTAGGTCTTTGTTTTGTTACTTTTTTCAAACAGTATTTGAAATGGCAAGTTTAACCTTAATTTTAGTGTTTGTATGGCTCTAGGATGCTATAGTTTGGTGATCTGTGATGATGATTAAATGCATTGATTCACTAATACACAGCTTCCCACACGTAAAAAAGTAATTTGTTTTTAGACTAGAAAAAGTACAGTTTGAGTTGCAATTTACTGTTTAGTTATCTAGCCAGGTGGACATGTTGCCCCATGCCTGCAATCCCAGCATTCAGGAGGCGAAGACAAAAGGATCCCTGTCAGTTTCAGGCCAAGCTGGGCCACATAGTGAGTTCAACGCCAGCCTGCACTAGCTACAAAGCAAGACTTTGTTTCAAAAAACCAGAAAGGAAAAAACGACTATCTAGTCATAAAGGTGGCAGAAAAATGTTCAAATTTTGAAGTATTCATTAAAAATAGATAAGTGTGGCCACACCCATAACAGAAACTAAATCATTTTGTCTAGAATTACATAGAAAGCTACATTTACAGTGGTGCTTAGTGTTTCCAAGAAGCGGGAAACGGACTTTGGGTATGAGGCAAAAGAGGCCAGATCCCAGCCAGGCCAGATGCTTCAGCAGCCCTGAGCGTGGGCTGGGAGGAGCATTGAGCGAGGCTTGGCCTGCAGGAGGAGCTACTTGTCTCCTGGGAAAGACCTGTGTGATACGGAACAAGTATTTCTCTGGTTAGGAGTTGAGATTAGAGTGAATCTTAATCTAATTCAGTCGGCTCCAAGGACACCTGCCTGGGAAAAGGACTAGCTTGTGGAAACAGTGTTATTCTGGTGTTTAGGAACAAGCCTTGGATGGTGCCTCAGTCAGGAAATACTCCTCAGTGGACGTATTCTGTGCTCCTGCTGCAGGATGCTTTGGACAGTAGCTCCACTGCAACAATAGTGGAAATGGTAACAGGAACATTCAGTGTTACCTCAAGGCAGCACTCAGGAGGCTGAGGAGTGATATTCACTATATTATTTCATTAAGAAGAATTTTACTCACTGTTCACTTTACATCACTTTTTCTGTCCTGTCTGCTATGGTTTACACAGACCTCAGAATCCTGCTCTGTAAGGACCTGACTAGAGATTTTTTTTTTGTACCAGGAATTGAACTCATGACCTCAGGCTTGCCAGGCAAGCACGTATGCCGCTGAGCTATATCTCTGGCCAGGACCTGGCTAAATATAAGAAAATTCAGTTGCAGATAACTAAGGCACAAAATATTTTCTCTGCATTATCTTCTTCGGTTATGTTTTTTTAAGGTTTCAAAAACAGTGTTTATTTATTTATTTATTTATTTACTTTTGGTGTTTTGAGACAGGGTCTTGCTATATAGTCTAGGCTGGCTGTAAACTCATGACAGGTCTCCTGCCTCAGCCTTCTGAGAGCTGGGATTATAGGTCTGCGCCACCACACCTGGTTAGAGATAGGACTGTGCTTTCATTTCCTGGTTTTGATCATTGTAGCATGCTCTGTGTGGTGCTAAATAAGTGGGATGAGGGAAATAAGAGAGAAATTCATACTAATCATACAAGTTTTCTGTAAGTTCAAAATCAGTTAAAGGTTGAAACAGTTCTTAATTTCTTTCATATCTTATTTGATGACAAAGTGCTACATGTTCAATAAAGAGAATATTTTACCAAAAAAACCCTAATTGGACCAATAAGAGCTATAAATGTAAATTCATTGAGTTGTGTGTGTATATCTACACATATACACATACAATGTAGCTTATATCACTATGTAGCTTATATGAATGTCAATCACTGACTCCATTTGCAAAGGTAAAATTTTATATTTCTTTATTGGATATATATATATATATATACACACACACACATATACACATATATATGTATGTGTGTGTGTGTGTGTATATATATATATATATATATATATATATATATATATACAGAGAGAGAGAGAGAGAAAGAGAGAGACTGGGGATTGAACCCAGGGCTTTCACACTTACTCACAATCCTAGCCTTGTTTTCATTTTGAGACAGTTTCTTACTAAGTTGCTGAGATGCCCAGGCTGAGCTCAAACTTCAGATCCTGCTGGCTGTCAGTCTCCCAAGAGTCCTGGGATTATAGACCTGTGCCACGAGGAGCTACTAGCTTAACTAGTTTTATACTTTCAGTCTAAAGTGGGAGACAATTTAGTCACTTCTGGGTAAGCCAGTTATTTTAAGATTTAACGTAATTCAGTGTTCAAACTTAGTCCTCTTTCTCTTCAGGGTGTGGGAGTTATGTTTGAACTTCATCTTCTTCTGCAGCCATTCACTGTCCATATAATTTATCCTGCCTGATTGTTGGTGACCAGCCTCTGGCTTCTGCCTGCTGGAGCCACGATTGGATGACAGCCTCCAGTCTTCATAGTGCTGTAGATGCATTTGGGGACTCTCTTAGGCTTGTACAAAGCTGCCCTTGCCACTGAACAGACCCTCCTCGCTCACCTTTACTCCTTCCCTGTTGTGGCTCATTTCTGGTATCCGAGCCTCTCTCTACACTCTGGGAAATAGGGAACAGTTTCCTTTTCTTATGCGGGGGCCTCCTGAAATTTTGCTAGGTTGTCACCTCTCCCTTTGTGGATCTTCACCCAGTGTTGAATGCACTCCAGGCCCTTTCCCTGAGGTCCACTTAAGGGATTTATTCTGTAAACCTTTCTCTGCCTGTCATTCCTAACAATTCTCCCCCACTGAGCTATCCTTTTGGTAAAAGAAGAGAACAAACAAGAAAGCTCCTAGTTTTGAAATTTAGAATTTTTTCCAGGCATGAGGTGCTCACCTGCAATCCCACGATTCTAGGAGGTTGAAGCAGGAGGACTGAAAGTTCACACCCAGCCTGGGTAACCTGCTTACTTAGGAGACCCAGTCTCAAAATTAAAGAATGAAAACAGGGCTGGAGATGTAGCTCTGTGGAAGGCCCTGGGTTCAATCTCCCATTGATGTGTGGCTTGGGAAGAAGTTAGAATTTTTTTTTTTTTCCTTTAAAGAGGAGTCATTTTTCCAAACTTTCTCAGGCCTGGAGCAAAACCCATCAGGCCCCTCCCTCCTCTCCTCAGCCCAGAGGAAAGAACAGAATATAAAATGCTGGCACCAGGAGGTCAAAGTAGTTTCATTTCCACAGAGAAGGGAGGGAGCAGAAGAGGGTCAGGAGGATTGAGCAAGCTTGGAGCTGTCCATGGAATCTATATTTCCTCTCTCTTCGCTTCCTCGTTTAAAAAGCCCTCGCACACTTACACACAGTGAGATGCTGATTTGTGGCAAGTTGTATCTTCCATCTCCTTAGAGGTAGCTTCAGGTAAAGCCCTTTTCCCCTTTCACTAAGTAAATCGCCTTTGAGTTTTGGGGAGCAGCAAGCATGTGGACCTAAGTGGTCAGTGACTTTCTTCTGCATTCTATTACTTGTGACTGAAACTTGGGCTTTCTAGATGAAAGCCAGATTCATGAGGATTCAAATTCTTCTCTTAAAGTGGTTTTTCTTTTTCTTTTCCTTTCTTCTTTTTTTGCCACTGGGGCTACAATTCTGTTTTTCAAATTGTAAAAAATATTTCACAATGGTGAAAATTTGCTTATTAATTAGTTATTAGAGGATATTCAGGATTCATTTATCCTTAATTTTGGTAGGCATGATAATGGCCTTTTAGTTACACATGAGAATATCCACCATTTTCAGAGAAATTAGTGAAGGCATTATAGAGAAGGTGGGTTGGGAAGCGACAGGAGCTCTGACTTTGGAGTGGGAGGAAGCTGACAGGTAATGAAAAGCCACACCTGCCCTTGGATTTCATTCACCCAGTCAAACGGGACGACATGGTAATTTGCATAGAGTGAGAGCTGGGAAAAGGATGACTGGCAGGTGGGTGGCTGAAGTAACTTCGGATTCCTTTTCTTTCTGTTGCTGGCTGGTGAGGGTCCTCGCTTTTAGTAATAAGGGAAGTTAAAACTAAAGCACAGATTTACAGGAAAAAGCTTTGCTTAGAAAGCAAGAGTTCGGAATGGTACGGGGCTTTAGCTTGAGAAGCTGACAAAATCAGGCTGGCCTTTCACAAAGAAGAAAAATAGAAAATGACTCTGGTTTGAACAGCCTGTGCGGCGCACTCTGACGAAGCAGATCAGACTGGCTAACTTGCTGAGGGAGGAGGCCAGCTTTTGAGCGTTAGCTGCGGGGATGGGGCTGTTGGTTATTACCTCAGCTTTGGAAACCTCACGGCTTGTGTGCCTTTAGCTAGCCTATCACGACTATCTTGCTTTCCTGAATCAACTCACAACATTTATTTTACTCAGCAGAGCATGATGGTGCATGCCTGTAATCCCAGCATTCATGAGGCTGAGGCAGGAGAGTTTAAGGCCAGACTGGGTTATACAGCCAGTCAAGGCCAGCCTGGAATACACAGAGATCATGTCTCAAAAAACAAAAACAAAAAAACCCCTCAAACTATATACCTTGCATACATGGTCATTTTGACTTTGGGAACAACCAGAATTTGCAGTGTGCCAAGTGCTATTAATAAGGTTGGGTAAGGACCTATGTAATGCTTCTCATGTACCTGCCTTTACACTGGATGGTGCTCAGCAGTAGGAGTCGCCATGTTTTTGACCACGCCTCATAGACACTGGTGAAAGAACACGTCCAGAACCGCATCTTTAGTAAAATGGCAAGAACGATTGCATAAATGTGTTGGAAGCAATGGGGAGTATTCTGATTAATGGTAGTTTTTACCATAATAATTTTTAAAATATTTGCTATATATTTAGATCACCCTGTTTAGTTACATATTGAGATCTTTAGGCCCAAGTAAAGAGTCACAGTTTATTTATAGGTCCTTTATTAATAGGATGTGGCACATTGCAAATTCTGGCTGTTCCCAAGTTAAAATGACCATGTACGAAAGACATATAGTTTGGGGGGTTTTTTGGTTTTGGTTTTTTGAGACATGATCTCTCTGTGTATTCCAGGCTGGCCTTGACTGGCTGTATAACCCAGCCTGGCCTTAAATTCTCCTGCCTCAGCCTCATGAATGCTGGGATTACAGGCATGCACCATCATGCTCTGCTGAGTAAAGTAAATGTTGTGAGTTGATTCAGGAAATCAAGAGTCATGACAGGGTGGCTAAAGGCACGCAAGCCGTGAGGGTTCCAAAGCTGAGATAATAACCAACAGCCCCATCCCCGCAGCTAACGCTCAAAAGCTGGCCTCCTCCCTCAGCGAGTGAGCCAGTTCTGATCTGTTTCGTCAGAGTGTGCCACTCCGGCTGCTCAAACCGCAGTCATTTTCTATTTTCCTTCTTCTTTGTTAAGGGCCAGTCTGATTTTGTCAGCTTCTCAAGCTGAAGCTCCGTACCATTCCCTCTTGCTTTCTAAGCAAAGCTTTTTCCTGTAAATTTGTGCTTTATAAATATAAATACCTTCCCTCTCTGATCCAGCCATTCTGACGGTCTCATCCTGCCTCATATGCAGCTCAGGGGCTTCCTACTGTGGCGCAGGTGCAGAACCCGCAGTAGTTAAAAGGCTGCTTCATGGGCAGCAGCCCCTTACGCGTGGGGAGCAAAATGTAGCCTGAGGCTGACTCACAGGCTCACTGTTGCAAGGCAGACTTTTCCTTCCAGTTGTCTGAGACTACGCAGAGAGAGCTGCCCGGAGCCTTGGAGAGTACCCTGAGGTTCTAGGGGAAAAACCAGGGGCTCCCAGCCTTGGCCTGGATGGCTCCATACCTATGTGGGAGCAGGTCCCTGCACCCATTTCCAGCCATGACCAACAACGTTAATTGTCCTGTGATCCTATTTTACGGGTCTCGTGTTTTTTTTTTGGTACCGGAAATCGAACTCAGGACCTTGCGTTTGCCAGACAGGCGCCTGTCGGCTTTCTTGTATTAAGAAATGAAAATTTTCCTCAAAAACAACAGAGGTGGGTAGAGAAATCTGCATGGTCCCAGCAAGATTGTCTGAAATGTGTGCCTTAGCTTAAGGGGCCAGGGTTGACCATTATCTGTCTGATAGCTTTTGGTATTTTTTATTTTATTTTTTTTTGAGACAGGGTCTCGCTATGCAGTTCAGGCTGGCCTTGAACTCACTTTGTAGCCCGGGCTGGTCTCGAAATCACAAGGAACCTTCTACCTCAGCCTCCCGAGTGCTGGGATACCCGGCGCTTCTGGTCTTTAAAATTAAGACCTCACGCAGTTGGAGACCCTTTTAAGCATGTCATGTGAGAAAATGTTAAGACTTGATGAGGTAAGGCTTTGGAAAAATAGCAGAAAGGTCAGTGAATTTGGAAATGGGAATCTGTCAGACAACGTCAGTACAGCGCGCACCTCAGTCACGCTGCCGCGACCGCGTGTGGTTTTCCCGCGCACCCGCTCTGGGGGCGGAGAAGAACCCGGATGGAACCGCCGCTGAAGCCCCACAGTCTTCGACCGGCACCGGAGGGCGGAGTCGCCCCCTCTTCCGTATCTTGATTGGTTCATCTCTGAAGGCTCCTGCTCACGATTGGACGTTGCCCGTGCCTGTCACAAAGCGTCACTGTTCTCTCAGATTGTTGCTAGAAGGAGACGGCGTAGGTACCTGACTGGACGTGCCGCGTCTAACTCTGTAGTCGCGCGTACTTGATGCGGCTGTAGGAACCTGCAGCTGGCTTGTGGGCTACAGGGCCTGGAGAAACTCTTACCGAGGCTGCTTGAGAACGGTCAGCGGCGTCCGGGCGTTCTCATCAGCATCCCAGTCAGCGCCATGTCCTGGATGTTCAAGAGGTGAAGGGAACGGAGGGGGTGGGGCGGCGGGGCTAACGCCGGGCGGCTCCCCGGTGACCCTGACCTTCTGGGGCGTCTCCTCCGCGCTAGCGGCGTCTGTGTGCCGCCTGTGTGCCTTCTGTGGGTCGCCCGTGAAGCAGCGGGAGAAACTCAGGCATTGTCATGGCTGACGAGGCTCTTCTGATGAGTCTCGGGCCGGGGCCCTGGGAAGTCTGTCACGGACTGGGGGTGGACGGGTCGGGCTCGGAGCTTCTCGGCCGGGGCTTTATCCCGGAGAACAACCCTCAGCCCCCTTCGCGCTCCCGGCGTCCCGAGGCGGCCCTCGCCCCCAGGCAGAGCGCGGTCGGCGCGCACCCGCAGACCTGCAGAACGCTGGTCTGCAGAGCCGCCGAAAGCGGTACCTGCGAGGCGCAGCGAAAACGTGGGGCGGCCGGCGGCCACCTGCTCCTGAGGGGGGAAGCGCCCCGGGGCCCAGCGGGCTGCCCACTGTCCCTCCCCCGGAGCGGCGTTCGCGCCCGCTGCTCGAGCGAGTATCTCGAAGGACGCCGGGCAACCCGAGTCCGGCGGGAGGGGAGGTGGGAGGACGGCTTGCGGGCAGCGTGTGCGTGGCGCTGGGCCGCGACGTGGCTGGGCCTCCTGCTGGTGGAGAGTGGGTGACCCAGCTGGGGCGGGTAGGGGCTGTCTCCCTCGCTGCCACGCGCCGTGCTTTAGGGTAGCCGCAGGGTAGGCCAGGTTGGGCTAATGCTTGTGTCTCCAGCTTGGTCAGGGGCCTTCGTTCTGAGGCGAGATACGCCTGAGGGATTTTACGGGTGCCCTGTTCCGTGCCACTTGAGTCTGTCAGAGCTTGCGGCTCAGTTGTGCAGAATTGGGCTGCCTGTCCTCTTGGGGTGCTTGTCCCAGCCCTGGGGTGATGGCTGGCTAAATCATGACCGGGTTGCGGCTCTCAGGAGAGTGTGGTAAAGGTACTAAGAACTAGAAGATGTCACTTGACGTCTTTTTCCATTTTGTTTCGTCGCAAACCTAACCTGAACTGATAGGGACTCAGGTAAGCCTGGCTCATTCTTAGGCAGAACGTAGGGCTAGTGCCCTTGAATCAGTGTTGGAGCCACTTCCAGAGCCTCTGAGGGCTGCTGGCTACTAGCCCAAGACTGCACGGGTGTGAATCAGTCTGCCTGTGAAGAATTGGTCTGGGGAGGAAGCTGTTTCCAGCAAAGGACAGTTTTATCATTGCTGAGGTGGTCATGGTGGGTAAAAGAACAAGCCATGAGAATATCTGAATTTTCCCTATAAGTCATTTCAGTATGAAGAAATACCAAACTATGCACAGAGAAATAAAAATGCAAACCTTTTAATCCCATGTAGCCCACTCTAAACTCTCTTACTGACTGACTATATGTTGGTTATTGTGTAGGTGAAAGACTATTTTGACCATAGCTTGAACGTTGACAAATTAAAATTTTACAGTAGTTAGAACTGCTGCAGCTCTTCTATAACCACGTAGAATAGGATGAATCAATAGCCTGTTGCTGTTCCTCAGGTTGGTGGCAGTCATTTAGAACAAGTATTCTCTATCTGGTCTGTAGCTGTGCTTACAGACATTACATACATTTACATTTAAATAGATAATTTTCCTTACAAAAACTATTTGTGAGCCCTTACTGGTTTTTTTTCCCATTTCAAATAGGACCATTGGTATAGTAGATGTAACACCAAACAGGGTTTCTGGAGGTCTTCTCCACTCTAAACTCCTGCTTTAACCAGAGTAATTATTAATCTGTTTACAACAGAGTAATTTTCAATGTATTTACAGTGATTCCCACATAAAATTTTGTTTGCTTAAATAAAGTGTGAGGAAACTATTGACCTTAAATATTACCAGCCCATGATCTTTGAAAAATACTTGATTAAGTACTGTAGTTTTTCTGTGCCTTTGTTTTCTAATAGGGATCCTGTTTGGAAGTACTTACAGACTGTCCAGTATGGAGTCCATGGAAATTTTCCACGCCTCCCATATCCAACGTTTTTTCCACGTTTTGAATTCCAAGACGTTATTCCTCCAGATGACTTCCTAACTACTGATGAAGAATTAGATTCAGTTTTGTTTGGAACTTTGAGAGGTCATGTGGTTGGACTACGCTATTACACAGGAGTCGTGAGTATTAAAATAGATAATACATTAAATTGTGATATATTTATGGTATTAATCTAGAAAACAGGAGTATTAGAAGATGATATGTACAGTTAATATTTTCCTTTAATTGAAATACATGCAAACAAGAGATAACATGTCTACTTTTGGTCTTTTGCATTTGTATCAAACTTAGAATATACAAAGTACTTTTGCTTGCATTATCTTTGTTTGTTTGTCTTTTTGAGACAAGGTCTTGTTGTACAGTTCAGGCTGGCCTTGAGGTCACTTTGTAGCCCAGGCTGGTCTCGAACTTGCAACAATCCTCCTGCCTCAGCCTGCCAAGTGCTGGGATTACAGGCACGTGCCACCGCGCCCGGCTATCGTTTAATCCTTACAATAACTTGACGTAGGACATCTATTATCCCCTTTCTGAAACTGGAAAAGTAAAGCTCAAGAAGGTTAAAAAATTTGCCGAAAATACACTTGTTCTATATGGTGAATTTAGAAGATGACTTCCAGGTCTATTGCTTTTTTATCTGCCCTGAACACATTTTTGTACTTCAATACTTTTCATTTAGAAAGTTTAACTCTTTTTTTGGTTTTTTGTTTTTTTTTTGGCGGTACTGGGGATCGAACTCAGGACCCTGCGCTTGGTAGGCAGGCGCTTATTCCACTGAGCTATATCCCCACCCTGAAAGTTTAGCTCTTACTAGATAAGGGAGTTGTCTTTTATAGGACCTTTTTTTTTTTTGTTGTGAGAATATTTTGTATCTTTTCTTCCTGTGTTCTGTATGACTAATCTCTGAATTATGTGTTGTGTGTGTATGAGAGAAAAAGGGGGATAGACTGAGAATGCAGTATATACAACATACATAGTTTCCTCTGGTCAGTAGTTAGCTTTGTCATGATTGCTTATGATGTCTTTGTTATTTGGATAATATACCTCTAATTTTATCTAACTTACGAAAAATTTCAAACATGTATAAATGTCCATTATACCTATGATCCATATGAAACAGTTAACAAGGTTTTTCTATATTTACCTCATTCTTGTGTTTCTTTGTCCCTTTGTAAAAGCAAATTGCAAATGTATCATTTTTCATGATTGTGTATTTCTAGAAAACATTTTCTCTTTATAATTAACAAAATTAGTAATTCTTTACCACATCCACTAAATAACCCATAATGAGATTCTCTTTTTAAAAAATGTCTTTATGGTTGACTTTTTGGAATCAGAACAAGATTCATACATCATCATTGGACATTAGGGGTTACAAAGCCCCTTTACTGTTTGTTTCATGTTGTAGATTTGTGATAATAACAAGGTCTGTTGTTTTGTGGAACAAATCTTGTTGGATTTGTTAGTTTTTTCATTCCTGCATGTTTGGCCCCTCCCCTGCTCTCCTCTTCCCTCCTTGGTAGTATGAAGGATGGAACTGAAAAGTGCTCTACATTTCCAGCCATTTTTATTTTGAAACAGTCCTGCTAAGTTACCCAGGATGGCCTTGAACTTGTGATACTCCTGGCCTAGCTTCCCCAGCAGGTAGGATTACAGACATGTGCCACCTGGTCTGGCTTTTTCCCTTTTTTTTTGGTCTTTTTGGGACGGTCTGGTTATACAGTTCAGGCTGGGCTTGAGCTCGCTTTGTAGCTGTAGCACAGGCTGGCCTTGAACTTGCAACAATCCTCCTGCCTCAGCCTGCCCAGTGCTGGGATTATAGGCCTGTGCGACACCACACCTGGCTTCTGGCAATTTTTTTGAGACAGGGTCTCACTATGCAGTTCAGGCTGGCCTTGAGCTCACTATGTAGTTCAGGCTGGCCTTGAACTTGCAACGATTCTCCTGCCTCAGCCTCCTGAGTGCTGGAATTGGCGTGTACCACCACGTTTGGCGAGCTTTGTTACCTTGAGTAAATTACTGAACTTTTCTTTGTTTTAGTCTCGTCGTGTATAAATAATGAAAGTGCTGATAGAGTCATGAGGATTTATAAAATCAACCCATGCAGTGTATGCAGTAAAGGTTTGCTGGTATTGAGAAGCTCCAGTGTGAAAATTTTAGGTGGTGTGCATATGAAAGATTTGTTAACCTCCCAATGAATGTAAATTAGAAAACAATATAGAAGGATCATTTGAAAATTGTTCTTTAATATTTCTAGCTTGAGTCCAAGCAAATACATTTTTTGGATGTGAAGTGTTCATAACATCATTAAAAAATGAAAAGAAATCCCACATCAAGTATAATAACGTCAAGCTAACAGTGTCTGTTCATATTTATAATATAACCCTCATTTTTTTTTTTTAGGTTAATGATAATGAGATGGTTGCATTGCAGCGAGAGCCTAATAACACCTACGATAAGAATGCGATTAAAGTGAACAATGTGAATGGGAATCAGGTTGGGTACTTAAAGAAGGACCTCGCGATTGCTTTGGCCTACATCATGGATCACAACTTGGCCCAAGTGGAAGGGTAATGTGCTTTGAGAGTTTAATTTTCATAGTTGTGAGTTGTCATTATCTTTCAACTTGTTAACTTTTTGTTAGAGTTTTTGAAGACGTCATAACACTTTTTAATCATTGTACCTTTAGTTATATGTTCATATCCGTTATCTTATCTACCCTTGCTACCCAGCCATCAGCTGTCCTCTCAGTTGCCTATTTCCTTGTTACTGTGTCAAAAATATACTTTGGGCCACATATTGGGAAGTGTGTGCCATCTTTCCAACCTTTCAGTTCATAAATTTGGGAGTTGTAAATGAGAGGTTATAAACTGGTAAATGGTTAGATGGAGATGTTTTGTTTTGTTTACATGTTGTTTTAGACATTTATTTCTAATATATAACTCTAGATATTCTACATATTAATTTTTTCCTAAGTATAAAACATACTAAAAGTCACCGTGATTAGTGGACAATCTAGCAGTGCTAGATGCTCATACTCTCATGATATCTGTTGACTGGGACTGAGAAATAGTTTCTTTAGCTATGACAAGTGCTCTCATTTTTCCTCCTCTTGTATTTTATTTTCTAAAGCTCTCATTCTCATTTTGGTTCTTTTCTCACAGGCATTTGTGTTTCTGATCTCACTTTAAGTATTTAGGATACATATCCAGACAATGCTTAGGATATTCCAATCCTAATCCTATGTAAGTTTGGAAGAGAAATGCTTAGGACTGTCTTTTCTTTTAATTCATCAAGTTTTTCATTTTTTTTTTTTTTCTTTTTCTTTTTCCTTGTTGAGGCTTTCAGGCTTGTAGGCTTTCACTATGCAGTTCAGGCTGGCCTTGAGCTTACTTTGTATCCCAGGTTGGCCTCAAACTTGCAGTGATCCTCCTGTCTCAGCCTCCCGAGTGCTGGGGTTACAGGCATGCTCCACCATGTCAGGCTAAGTTTTTCATATATTGAGGATAAAATTTTAGTTTAATCTTGGGTTAGAAATAGTTCTTGTAGGGCTGGGGATATAGCTTAGTGGAATAAGCGCTTGCCTAGCAAGCACAGGGTCCTGAGTTCAATCCCCAGTACTGCAAAAAAAGAAAACAAAAAAAAAGAAATAGTTCTTGTAAATCGTTCCTTACCTTCTCAATAGTTAGTGAGCTGCTTTCAGTGGTTCTCTAAGCCAAAGCTGTACTCAAAATAAATTTACTGTTTTATTTTACAAGCCTATAGGTAAGCTATCCTTGTGTGTGTGTGTGTGTGTGTGTGTGTGTGTGTGTGTGTGTGTGCGTTTCTTTCTTTTTATTTTGCTTTTGCTTTACTGAGATAGGTATCACTCTAGTTCAGACTGGCCTTGAACTCACTATGTAGTCCAGACTGGCCTCAAAATTCCTGGCAATCTTTCTGCCTCAGTCTTCTGAGTGCTATGGTTGCAGGCGTGTGTCACCACACTTAGCCCTATTCTTGTATTTTAAAATAGCTTTGTCCCATTCTGTTAGATTCTTTTGGCATTCTGTTCCCCAAAACCACTTTTTCCTTGTATTGTGACACATTTTATTTCATATCCTTATTCACTCTGTGAGCTCTGGCCAGCTAGTCTCTTTATTTTCTTGCCATACAAAGTTTGAAAGATGTATTTGGGATGTGTAGTTAACAGATTCTTAAATAAAAAATAGCTTCTAATTTCCCATTTTCTTTTCTCTTAAATATAATAGGGTAGTTCCTTTCGGCGCAAATAATACTTTTACCATGCCTCTGCAAATGACTTTTTGGGGAAAAGAAGAAAATAAAAAAGCAGTTTTAGATCATTTGAAGAAACATGGATTTAAATTGAGTCCTGCACCGAAAAGTAAGTTTAGGATTTAATTTAATATTACTTTGATATTGTAAGATGCAGGGGTTACCTAACATTTATCTTTAATTTGCTTGGCCAGACTGCTTTGTGCCGAAGGTTCTAAATTAAAATTTTTTGGAATCTTTTTGAAGAAATCTAAAGTTTTATATTTTCTTTCAAAATAGTTATGAGTCAACAGTAAAGATAGTTTTTGAGAAATTTGTCGTTAGGTGGTTTTTGTTGTGCAAACATCAACCTGTACTTACACAAACTAAAATGGCTATGTGGTCATTTAAACATACGTTCTCATTGGGCTACTATTGGTTATTTGGTTAATATATTACATGTAATTGAAACATCAGTATGGAGTGCATGACTGTGTATAGTTACACAGCCATAAAAATGCACAAGAAGTTCCCATTCCACCCTCCCTTTATTTCTCCCAGTGTTTTTGCACTGATATATATCCCTTGGCCACCCTCTTTTGAGATAGGGTCTTGTGACATTTCCCAGGTGGACTCAAACTTCTGATCCTCCTGCCTCACCTTCCCATGTGCTGGGATTACAGATGTGCACCACTACATCTGACTCTAAACATTCTTTTTGATAAATTTTAGACAAAAAGAATCTCCCAAGAGAATGAAAAAGGATTGTTTGGCAAGATTATTTAAAATTGTGTGGGATTATTTCAATAATGTTTCTTGAGTAGTTATTTATGTTTGAAATTTGTCTTAGGGCCAGGAATGTACTAAAGTGATAGAATGCTTAGCTTACTTTTTTTTTTGTGGTATTGGAGAATAAACCCAGTACCTTGTCTGTGGTAGGCTGCTCTACCTATATCTCAAGCCCTATGGGAAATTTTTTTTTTTTTGGGTGTTACTGTGGATTGAACCTAAGGCCTGCAAACTAAGCTACATTCCCTACCCTTTTTTCAGTTTTTGTTTTAAGATAAAATCTTGCACTCTTGTTGACCTCCCCGGGCTGGGCTTGACCTTGAGATCCTTCTACCTCAGCCTCCCAGATTGGTAAGGTTACAGATATGTGTCACCATGCCTCATTGCCAGTGGAAATTTATCAGGAGTTTATCTTAAAAATTTATAAAGTTACTTGGTTCTGTTTTTATTTGGTGACTTTTTTTCTTTCTATCCTGTAAATTACAGCTTTAGGATTTAGTTTGGAAAGTACTTGGGGCTCTGAAAGAGCTGGACCGAGCTACAGTATGCCAGTTCATGCTGCAGTACAGATGACAACTGAACAGGTGTGCTTCTCTTTGATGGTTGATACTTAAAGCAGTAGAATAAATATGTATATGTTGGTATTCGATCTTCAAATATATTGCTAAAATTATAATAAAACCTGTTGTAGAATAAGTAGTGCGTATATATTTATATGTATTTACATATATGTATTTACAAACATTGTGTAAAAAGCAGTGATAAGGAATATAGTTGTACCTCGCTATCCACAGAAATTGATTGTTCAGGGCCCCCAGATACATATAAAATAACATGGTATTTGTATACATGTATGCATCTTCCTGTATACTTTAAATCATTTCTAATGTACTTAAAATACCTAATGTAAATGCTATGTAATAGTTGCTGTTCTGTGTTTAGGAAATAAATTTAAGAAGTATGCATATATTCAGCACACACAGTGATCATACGCTTATTACATTTTTAATTTGTGGCTGGTTAGATCTGTGATAAGGAATACTTGCTGTATATCCATACACCCACATTCATATATTTAGTAAGAACATGCTCACAGCTGTATATATGTGGGGTTTTTGTTGTTGGTGGTGGTGGTGGTGGTTTTTTGAGGCAGCATTTCACTTTGTAGTGCGGGGTATCCTTGACCTCACTGTATAGCCCAGGCTGGCCTTAAACTCAGTATGATCTTCCTGTCTCAGCCTCCTGAGTGTTGGAATTATAGGCACGTGACACCACACCTGGCTATATGTGGGATGTTTTTGTATTTAAAAAATGTTCAGGTAATAATTTTGAAAATTCACTTCTGCTTTTAGTAAGGTTGCACATGCAGTGCTAAAAAATAAAATTCAAATCTTTGGCATTACACTAGTTTTCACTTTGTCTAATTTGTAATCTGGGATCCTGTTACCCAGAGTTAGTCTGAAAAAACATATATGTTGATGCCAATCAGTTAAAAAAATTTCTTTTGATTTCTCTGTCCACCAGTGTTTTTTTGTCTTCCAATTGTGGTCACTATGTTTTCCCTGCTTATTGTTAGATAGGCTTAAGCTTGTGTTGGGTAGGCAAACCCCAGGCATCCTTTGCTAACGTCTTAAACCTGTCCTGGTAGTTTTTCTAGGCTGTCTTTTTGCAAAAGTAATTATAATTCATATAGTATATGTTGCTGTGAAATCAGACTAGATCAATTTGGATGGCCAGCTAAATTAGCATAACAATGAAATACTGATTTTGTAGCACATAGCAAGTTCCTTATTGCATTAGTAAAATGTCATTGACTTGAAAAAGGGTCATGTCTATCTTTTAGGACTGCCAAGATAATTTGAATATAACTAAAAAGAAATAGAATTTTAGCAGCATGAAGAATCTTGGTAACTCTGAATTTAGTTAATTCCTTTCATTTTACAGAAATAAGATACTATACAAGTCCAAAAAGGTTAAGTACCTTGCTCAAATGTTTATATACTTTTTTGTGACAGAACTTAGACCAAAACCCCACACTTACAACCACTGCCCCCTCCCCCCTTTTTTTGGTACGGGGAACTGAACTTGATCTTGTGCTTGCCAGGCAGGCACTGTACTGCGAAGCTGTATTGTTGGCCCTGCCTCCCCTTTTTAAAATTCAGGGTGGTACAGTACATACTCTAGGGCAAGCATACTCCACCACCAAGCTGCAGCCATATATCCCTTGTAACTCTTTTCTGTTTTCTTCGAAAATTACCTGTTCGTTCTACCTTCAGTGAGCAGTGCAGCATCTCAGAGTGAATTTATATACCTTTTGACATTTGATTCTTTTAGCTCATGATTTGAAATGTCTGAAGTAAGTGTACTTATTCCTTCAGTTGATTTTCTTAATGTTTGTTGTGTATTGTAGCTCAAAACAGAATTTGACAGATTGTTTGAAGATTTAAAAGAAGATGATAAAACACAGGAGATGGAACCAGCTGAGGTATTGTACCATTTTGTTCGTTCGTTCTTTTGTGCGTGCGTGCGTGCGTGCGTGTGTGTGTGTGTGTGTGTGTGTGTGGAATCGAACTCTGGATCTTGTGCTTGCCAGGCCGGCACTGTACCACTGAACTATCCTTGACCCCAACTTTCTGTTTAAAACTATGAGGAAATTTTAGATACACCACTAATTTGTACATTTCTTATCACAAGATTTTTTCTTTATTTATTTTTATGATATTGTGTTAATAGGCTATTGAAACACCATTGCTTTTACATCAAAAACAAGCGCTAGCTTGGATGGTTTCACGAGAAAACAGCAAAGAGCTTCCACCGTTCTGGGAACAGCAAGATGGCTTATACTATAACACAATCACAAATTTTTCTGAGAAGGAACGACCAGAAAATGTCCATGGAGGAGTGTTAGCTGATGATATGGGCCTGGTAATTACTTTTTTCTTACTACTAAAGTCCTATTTTGTGATAATGATTTTTGTAGAAAGTAATTTTGAAGTTGAAAGATAAATGGCGGTTTAGGACTAGATTTTATTCTCAATGTAGAAAACAGTATTTTATTGTTTTTTTTAACGTAAAAAACCGCTAAATTTTCTGTTTAGTTCATTAAGGAACAATTCAAATAATTATGTAACTAATAATATATTTGTCAATTTTGTTCTTTGGAATTCATGATAATCTGTTTTTTATGTTTACTTTTAAAAAGAAATGGGGGGGTGTAGTTTAAATAGCAGAGGTCTTGGGTTCAGTCCCTGACAAGGCAAAAACCAACAACAAAAAAGTAAAGACAATGCTATGTGAAATTGTATTTTATCACAACTACTACGTTATGTAGATTTTTGCAGTTCCTTACATGAGCAGTTTTTGCACATTTTGGTCTCAGCAACCCTTTATGCTTTTAAAGCTTATTGAGAATTATAAAAAGCTTATATTTTTTGTGAGCTGTTTCTATTGATATATGTAGTATTAGGCAAAGTTTATTATGTAGGTGGATAGTGCTAGGGATTGAATCCAGGGCCTTAGCACTGAGCTACATTTGCCCAGGTTGGTTTGGTGATCCTCCTGCCTCAACCTCCCAGAGTGTGCGCCACCATCATGAGTAGAACAATTTTTAAAAAAAATTTTTTTAAAGTAAAAGGAATAGTTGACAGAAACTTGTTTTTTAACACAAGTGGCTGGGTGTAGTGTTGCACACCTGTAAGCATAGCACTGTTGGAAGCTGAGACAGCAAAATTGGAAGTTTCAGTGTAGCCCTATGGGCAACATAGGAACTTGATGAGACCCTGTCTCAAAATAAATATTTAAAAAAGAGCTGGGTATATAGTGCAGTATGATGGCTCTGGGTTCATTTACCAGTATTAAAAAAAGCAAAACATAGTGTATTTTTCTTTTTTCTTTTTTTAATTTTAACGAGAATAAAAAACTAACAACAACATAGATAAAATCAAAGCAAAAACAAAAATGATACAGGGTTTCAAAACAAAATGATAGGAATTAACAGTGGCTGTTATATGTTAATTATCTTCAACAAAGTGTAAGTATTCTAAAACAGTCACTGGTTTGGATTTTGTTTTTGTTTGTCTTTTTGAAGACAGAGTCTTGCTATACAGTTCAGACTGGCCTTGAGCTCACTTTGTAGCCCAGGCTGGTCTCAAACTCGCAACAATCCTGCCTCAGCCTCCCAAGAGCTGGGATTACAGGTGTGCTCCACCACCCCCAGCTGGTTTGAGTTTTTGTAGATCTTTTTGATGTTGACTGAATAGATGATAGTTGAATTCTCATATCTGTTTTTTCAGTCTGTTGTGAATATGTTAATTTTAGATGCTGTATATGAAGAAAATTTACCTGTAGTTGTGGTTGTAAAGGGAAGAATACTTCAGTAGCTTTTACAAATAATTGTAGATTTCTTTCTCCTTTGCTTTTCTTCTTTTCCTTTTCCTTTCCCCTCCCTCCCTCCCTCCCTTCCTTCCGTACTGGGTACTAAGCCCAAATTTTATTTTGAGACAAGATCTTGCTGAGTCACTATACTGACTCCAATTGTAATCATAATTGTAGATTTCTTTCTCCTTTGCTTTTCTCCTTTCCCTTTCCCTTTCCCTTTCCCTTTCCCTTTTCCTTTTCCTTTCCCCTCCCTCCCTCCCTTCCTTCCATATTGGGTACTAAGCCCAAATTTTATTTTGAGACAAGATCTTGCTGAGTCACTATACTGACTCCAATTGTAATCTGCCTGCCTCAGCCTCCCACATTGCTGGGATTACAGGTGTGACTCACTATATTCAGCTATAGATTTCTTTTATACACTAAAATCCAACAAGTATTAGTTTATTAAAGGTAAATGGTCATAATTTGACTTCATAACCGTGAAATTTTTATATTCTTACTTCATTAGAATGTGTATGTATATGTCCCACATGGATAGGATGTTTTACTTAATGCATGGTTTTATAACTATTCTCACTCATTAAGAAAAAATTGGTTTACTGAGTTATGTAGGCCTGGAAAATGTCATTTTATTTTACAATATCAAACATTCACTTCTTCAGTGTAACCACTGATCTTATAAGAAATGTGTTTCCACTTTTGGGAGTTGCTATATTTATAGTGTTACAGATAAACTTGCAACATGAATTTATTGTACTTGCTCAGTCATGAACAGTGGTACTTGCCAGTATGTGACAGTTAATCTGATGACTACAGTGTATTATACACCAGCTGCTATGTTTCATGCAAGGCACTAGCACTTTTTGTATACAATCGTTTATATAGTACTGGCGAAGATGTGAACCAAGTGAGGTCCTTTAATAGTGTAAAAATAGTCCTAACCTCATATTTTACTGAAAGGGTCTTGGGGAACAGCCAGCGGTATATGAACAACATTTTGAAAACTATTTTACACTGTCTTAAAATTGTCCGAAATTTATTCTGTATTGCTATCTATACATTATAATGCAAAAAATACCAAAAAATTAACGATTTTAAGAAAAATGCTCAAGAAATATTATACCCATATACTTCTGATCATTTATGACTTTTTAAGTTTGGTATTATCATTAAATCAAGTTTAATATAAACAATTTGGTCTTTGTATGCATACTGGAACTACTAGTCATTTTATCTTAGACCAATATTCAGTTGAATGACATTTCACAAAGATACTTAACAGTATTTTATATTGAACATCATTTAATAATTACTAATGTGATGAAGTGCATTACAGTATTTGATTATTTTAAAACTGATTTGGAATGCCTTCTGGACAACTGGGTTTCAGAATCTGGTTAATCTGATCATTTATCTTTTTAAAACATTTTCTTGAAGGGTAAGACTTTGACAGCCATTGCAGTAATTCTTACCAATTTCCATGATGGCAAACCTCTTCCTGTTGAAAGAATTAAGAATCAGCTGAAAAAGGTAAAGCATTAGTAAATTTTCTGTAAAGACACTGGCTTACTATAAAACCTTTTGTTATTTAAATGTAATTGGCAAGAAATTGATAAACAGCATTTTGAAAAATATTACTAATGGCTTCTTGTTAAAAGTTAAGGTTAAAAGTACTGAATTTTGGGGGGTAAATTGATAGTATATTAAAAACCTTAAAAGTGTTTATGACCTACTCAGTCATTTCTAAAACTATCTAAATAAGTGCTTAAAATCCAAGTTTTGCAATGGTAGTGGTGTAAATATTTGCCTCATGTTATTTTAAAGATAGTTGGAAATATTTTCAAATTTATTAGCAGTTAAATAATGCATAGTTACAGAATTTAACAGCATGCAACCACAAAAATACTAGTTTTGAAGAATATTCATTTTCATGATTTATGGGAGACTTGGTATTTAGTATGTATGTATACATATAATGTATATATACATAGTTAGAGTCAGCTTCTGGGAATTAAAAATCAGTTTAATGAGAAAAACAAATGTTGAAAGAAACAATCACTGTTCCTTGCCTGAAAGTACTAAGAACTAGAAATAGGAAATAGCAAAAATATATGTGCAAATGTCTTTTCTGAGCTCCTTTGAACTGCTAGTCTCATTATTTTCATTTTAGAGAGGCTTTCAGTTTCTCACACCAGAGAAACAATGTGGTAAAGTGTGTCCGATTTATTTCCCTTAACGGTATGGCCTTACGGTGCATCTATTTACCTAGGTATGCCTCAAGCTTATCATTCTTTATGGCAGAGTAGTATTCCATTGTGTAAAAAGATATGAATAAGGACCAAATACTAGGTGTTGTGAAATATGAACAAAATGTTTAAATGGGAGAGCAACAAGGGAGCGGGGAGGGGGAAAGGAAAGAAGAGAAAAGTGAGAATAAGTGAGAAAAGAAGGAAAAAAATGAAAACAAAGCTTTTGTAAATGGGGGAGGAAAGGAGGGGTTGAAGGGAGGACAGGAATGGGAAAAAGAATCAAGTTACATCAGGTACAGGTGCATATTCTCTGTGCTGAATGTGATCATTATGTAGATCTGAAGTGTACCAATCGAATCTGATTGAAGAAAACACATTGAAGGAGGCTGTGCACTAAGTGCACTGCCGCCTGCTTTTTGAAATTTTATTAATTTCTTCACCTAGTTGCACTTCCTTATTTCTATTTTTATTGGCGGTCAAACCTGCTAGTTTCACATTCAGTTCTCTATTAAAAGAACACATTGTAGTAGTTCCTGTCTTGTTATTCCTATTTTTTGGTTATGAAATTGGAGTTCCAGGATTACCAGAATTGGTAGAAGCATGTAAGATTGTTCACACCTTGAGTCTGAATTATCAACTGAAAAATTATTTATAAGTAAGAATTTTTTTTCTGATTATCAATTCTTTTAAATATTAAAGTTTTTTAACCTATTGTATGGTAAGGTGTGAAGATACTTAATTTGCGACATTAATTTATTTTTTTGTACTGGGAGTCAAACTCATGCCCTCAGGCTTGCCAGACAAGCGCTTATGCCGCTGAGCTATATCCCTGGCCTGCGACATTAATTAGATGGAAAGGTTTAAATCACAAAAATTGATTTTTTTTTCTTTTTGCCAAGAATTTAACAAAAATTTCACCATTTTAAATAGATTTAAACATTTCAAGCTGAAGTGTCACAGATTTAAGTGTTTTAGATTGGAACATCATACGATTTGGTGTAGGTTGAACCTTATTAGAAGTTTATCTTGGAACTCTGAAAAAAGCTTGCTGAGCAAAATCATTTAATATATTGACTAATGTAAAGGATATCCTTTATATGTAGATAAGCATTTAGAGTATATTTTACATACTGTTTAGTATAAATGATTATAGTAGTGGTTGTCCTGTCCTCCTCCCTTCCTCCCCTCCCCT
>PVLD010012411.1:0-60562 GCA_004027595.1 Dinomys branickii | reverse complement strand
TTTTTTTTTTTTTTTTTTTTTTTTTTTTTTTTTTTTTTTTTTTTTTTTTTTTTTTTTTTTTTTTTTTTTTTTTTTTTTTTTTTTTTTTTTTTTTTTTTCTGTTGTTGAGAGGATCAACTGTCTGACTAAATTTGCATGTCTGTATATGGGTCCATACATCTACAATTCGAAGATATCAATGGGTAAAGCAACAACTACTGTTGAGACCAAATCACCTTGTCTATAGATTAGTTGTGATTGTACTATTGTCTATGATAATGGGTGTCTGTTTGTCAATATGTTTTTGTACTTTTATGTTTCTAAAATAAAAAAATATATATATTAAAAAAAAAGAGGCTTATCATTTATTACCTGACTTTGGAGTATCTGAGTCTTAGTTTTCTCATTGTTCTAAGGAAATAATTTCCATGAGTCATAATGAAGATGATAATATCCTTACCTTAAACACCACGATGATTACTTAAGAAATAAGTTTATACCTTATTGTTTTGACTCAATATGTAATGCTTGTTCTTATTAATATTCACAGAGCAGAGCCATCTAATTGAATCTAATGTTTTAAATCTCTCCAGCTCATTCCAAATGTCACTAAAAGTTCAATGATACTCACTAAATATTTTCTCTTAATGCTATTCATTCAGAGTTTTGTAGCATTTTTGGCAACAATCCTTTATTATCATTAAGGAATTAACACTGTACTGCTAAAGTCACGAGTCTGATTTAAGGAATTCTATGAGACTTTATAACTGAAGGTATACCTAAAAACATAATTTAAACTCAACCTCCTATTGGTTAATAGGAATATGTAGCACTTTTATTAGGGCTTTATTTGTCCAGGCAACAGGAGCTACACTACATTAGTAACTATTCTGTGTCTCAGTTTCCATAAACTCCATGCAAAATGTCGTTCATAGCGATCACTGTCACAACAGTGTGGCAGTGTCCTAGTTCCTTTTCTCATGTTATTGAAACAAAATACCCAACATCCATACTTACAGAGGGAAAAGTTTATTTAACTCACAGTTGTGGAGGTTTCAGTCTGTAATCGACCGGCGCCAAGCAGAGTGGCTCATGGCAGAGGGCAGCAGTTCATGATGATAGAAGACAGCAAAAGCAACAAGGGACGAGTGAGAGAAGCCTCTTACCGTCCTTATAGTATGTCTGGTCTAGCAGGATTAGGGCAATGCTAGTCCAGTCAGTGGACTGATCCAGCAATCACCCACCCTCAGCCCCAGTACCCTTCATCCCAGCACCGCACCACCCATAATCACACACTCTAGACTCACCCACCTCCAAAAAGTCCCATCTAAAACTGCGTGAAGCTTTGGGGGGATGTCCAAACACAAACCATAATAGGTAGTATTCACTTTCCTGATTCGACAGTGTCTGGCCAATGTTCTTTTTTCACATGAAAATCATATTCATCGTGCTCTATTCTATACGAGTTTCAACTAGGTCACTTGGTATTCAACACAAACTCTATTATTTATTCTAAGTGTGACAGCATAGGTTTAAAGGTGGAGAGGCACCACACAAGTAATCTGCCGGTAAGTGCAAGTGTGCTTATCAGGAGGCAGCAAACTCCAATTTGCACTGAATGCCAGCTGCATAACAACTTATTGGAGAAGCCCAGATAGGAGGGCCAAAAATATCCCTTCCTTAATTACAAGCATGGGTATGCAGGAGCAGACCTGCATTAATAGGACTGAACATTCTACATAATAAATTAATACTGTTAAGATTCATCACATATTTCTAATATGCATCCCAATGCCTCTTAGCGGTAATATGTTAGATTCCAAGCTCCAAGTCTGTGCCGACGAGGTCCAGTGAGAATGGAAAAGAGGCCTGGTGAAGAATGTAGTAGCGATATCATCCCTACAAAGCTTTGCAGCACTTTAGTTACTGCACATGCTAGTTGGGTGCGAATGTAGGGCAATCTGGTTTACCACTTGGGAAAAATAGCCTTTCTATCTCGGACATAGACATCTATCTAAGTTTCTTGAAATAATATCAGAAATGAATATTTAATAAAATGAAAAGGACATAGTAAAGTCCTTCTTTGGCCTAAGACCTGTTATTTGGTAAAACTTTTACACGTGAATGATAGTTTATGGCACATGCACTGCCCACAGTGCAGTGCTTTGTACTGGATTTCTTCACTTATGTTATATGACTGCTTCCTGAAGGCACTTAGGTTGGAAACTCTAGTTCTAAATGAAGATCTGTGTGAGAAAACAAACATTTTCTTAAGAGAAATGTACCAGACAAGTAAATGCGACCCTGATGAAGTATAAATGCAGGTTTTATTTTACCTTTGAAACTGTAAGTCCTACAATGATATGGATACAGGAAAAGTATTTCATTCATCTGTGCATTCCATAATACATTCATTCAAATAACAGATGTGTACAGACAGGGCATTGCGGTTGGGATAAAACAAGGAGCAAGAATAATACTATCTCCAGAGACTGCTGCAAGGATTCAGTCTGATAGTGCATGTGCAATAGCACAACTTTCTTCTTTATAGGTTCCCTGAGCTGCCTGCATTGGCCAGCACCCACCAGGGCCCCCTCTTCCCTTTATGACTAGAAGAAACAGCAGGCTCTGTAGGCTGAGATCTAGCCTGCTAAACTGGCGCCTAGATGCTTAATGATACTACCAGAAAATGTGAGCATGTCATCTTTGTGCAGACTGGAATTCACTGTTAGAAAAGGAGAGATGAAATGGAACTGGGCAGATAAATTGTTCTTTTTCCCTTCTCCATGGACCACCCCATGGTGATGTTTTCCTTTGCAGATCTTGCAAGAAAGTCTCATATGCCAGGCACATACACCCTCCCAGTGACTTTGGAAGGTAGTAATCAGCACATTAGAAGAGATGCATCTCATTGCTTACACTCTCTCTTCATGTTAGTTTTCTACCTTCCTATCTTTACTGCTCTGAATTTGTCTTTCCTAAACAAGCAGTCGTGTGACCTTGAACAAGACATTTTAACTTCCTAAGCCTCAGCAATGGAGGTGAGTAATCTGAAGACATATTCCATTTCTGAATGTTATAATTGTGTGATATAAAAGCGTGATATAGGATAGTTATTTTAAATTATGAATTAGCTCTATGATGTAAAAAATAGCTTTGTCTTTCTTAAAAGGATTCTAGTACCCAAGCCTGTTTTGTACCACCAAATTAAAGTGAGACACAATAGGAAATTTCTCAGTCAATCACACAGCTCTAAACTCTATGCCCTTATGATGCCATTTGGACAGTCTCATATTTAAGCAGTTGCCTTAGAGGGAGGAAGGAATTAGACCACGCATTGAGGCTGAACTATAGAGTGGACCCTAAGCAAGTTGCTTTTGTCCATTATTTTATCTACTCTCCCTGGAGCCTCTGGAAGGAAGGGATCACTCTAAAGTTTAAAAAATAAAGGAATGAGCTAGTAACATACCGCCAAAAATATACGGCTAGTAAGGGGCCAGGAAAACGCAAAGGCATCTACCAACTGCAAAGCTCCCGCTCCCTTGATGAACACACTACTCCACTTTTAATTCTCTTTCCTTTGATCTTCTTTCATGCACACAAATCTGCCCAACAAAGTCACTTTCTGACCCCCTCCTTCAAAATTTAACGTGTGCTACTTATTTGACTTTTGTCCCCTGAGTGGCTAAAACATCTAGAGGCATAAAGCTGCACTATTTCAAATAAACAGTACATGTCACTCTCAAGAGTAGTTGACAAATTTAAAAATATTTTACATCATTAAAATATTCACTACAAATCACTTTCTGAATGCATTTCAGCTCATTTAATATTCATTCTCTGTAATAGTATTTATCCAGAAGTGCCTATTAACTAATGCATTTTTGTTTTGCAAAGATAAATGCAAAAGAGATTCACAAGACAATTCCTACATTTAAGAAAGATTGAGAACTTTTCACCTTCAAAGAAAGTATTCATCATACTTAGTTTTACTCTAAAGATACATCTATTTTATTGTATTCAAAGAGTCCTAAATTAGTAATTATAAATAGACTGTCTGTATCGACCCAAAATGTAGCTATATTGAATACATCATTTGCTTTAAGACACATGACATGAAGTAAGAATTTAAATCTATATTTATGTCACACGCAAGAAAAATTTAATCCAAGTTTGTATCACTAAATGATTGATACAATCAGATATAAAAACTTTTCCCATGGAATAAACAAGAAGCAAAAATACTTTCCATTATATTATTTATGAAATTTTATCTTCAGAGCATAGGTTAGATAAGAGTCTCTAAAGCGAAGTACTCATCTGTTTGTCTATCTATATTTGCCAGGCTCCTACTGTTCATTCTATTCCATTCTATTCCTATGTTTATAATTTTAAAATTTAACCAAAGCATTACATGGTCAGAACACTCATTCAGAATGACCTAGTTAAAATGTTTGATTACTGGAAACCTTCACAGCATTGAATTTGCTACTTATTCTGATCATCACACGGTGGTGGGAAAGACTGACCTTTGCCCAGTCATGCACAAGCCAATTTTGCTGCATTTTAAAAGAATACTGTATCATGTAAGTTATTAACCTAAAGGGATAGATCCCAGCTAAAGAATTTCACACATAAATATACATATCTTAAATGGCAACAACTCTCAAATCCCAAGGCACGCACCCTCCTCTCCACTCAGAACATCAGTCTTGAGCACAGCATGTAAGTTATTCAACAACATAGTACATAGGCATTTTCCTGTTATCTTGAAATTTTAGAATAATTCTTAAGCAGGACCAAAGGTATTTAATAACCTCATATTCTAAAAAGGTAGCTACTAAATCCATTTTTGCAAATTATTAAGGATTAATAAAAATCAATCCTTGCCTCCAAACACCCTACAGAGTTTACAGTAGGTAAAGAGCAGATTGAAACCCTAAGGGGAAACAGAATCACCAGGTCTTAAGCATATTGACACTTTCTTTTTCTCCAGTGGGTAGATTACAGAAAGCTTTCTTCCTCAAGTAAAGGAAGATCTGTTCAAAAGACAATTTGCAATAATTGAAAAAGCAAGAAAATGAGATGCAGGTCTCTTTTTCACGTGACTGACCACAGCTGTAACTCAAATGCAATAGACAGAAAATCTTTGAGAGCTTGACGTGCTTCCCTTGAGTTTGAGAGACATTTGAGGCCTGTAAGATTTGTGACTTCCACATTCAGAAGCATGAGAATGGAAGACTGACTGAATACCTGCGCAAACGTTGAAGAGACAGAGCAACTGTGACAACAGCCTGTACGCTCTGCTCTTTCAGCACAGCTAGCTGGAAGAGCTTCCATGAGAAATTCAAGTGAATTCAGAGGTACCTCTATTCATTTCCTACAGCTTTTATAATGAATTACTACAAATTTTGTGGCCTAGAGCAATGCAGATTTGTCCTCTTACAGTTCTGGGCGTCCTTCTGTAGGGCCTGGTGGAAATTGATTTCCTTGTTTGTACCAAGTTAAAGAAGTTGCCTGTGTTCCTCAGAATGTGGCCCTTCTTCCATCTTCAAGACAGTAATAAAGCATTGTCTCTCCTTGCTGATTCTGACTCCATCACTAACGCAATCTCAGATCTTGCTAAGACTCAGAGCCTCCCATATCACTTTTATAAGATTCTGTTCATTGCGTTAGGACCGCTTGACTAATTCATGATAACCCTCATATTTGAATATCCTTAATTTAACTACACCTATAAAGTCCCCATCTGAAACGTGAAGAAATATTCAGAGATTCTGGGTGTTAGGATGTGGACAACACCCGCCCTAAAGGAAACCTGTTTAGTCACGTGGACCTTGGCCACAAGCAGCTATGAGATTTTTAATGAAAGAAAGTCTATCTCGAGAGAGTCTGGAAGGACATGTTTAAATCAGAGCTCCCAGGGGTTTTACAAGCTACTTCCTGCATATGTCGTGTGAAGGAGCCAATATCTGGACCTCTCTCTACGCCAGAGAGGGCAACAATGCTAAGTCCCAAGGCTTTAATTAATTTAAGACACTCTTTAGGGTACCTTCTCCTTCTCTCTGCTCCAAGGCCCAGGGGTGACCTCTGCGGTTGAAATAAGGAGCAAGAAAGAGTGAGAGAGCAAAATAAATCCTGACCTCAGGATGTAATAACCCTGAGCCAGCAGGAAGTAAGAATCTGTGACTACAATATGCAACTGATATCTTGATTTAAACAACACCAACACTTTTACTGCCCCAAACTTTTACAGCCCCAACATGTGTCATCATTAATAAAATGTGACAGTTTTGGTATTGGAAAAGTATGACTCTGCCTGCAGGGCAATCAAGGTACAGGGGAGGGAAGATCCAACACGGCGTGCTTGAACAGTAAGGCTGGAAAATAATTAAGCCTTCCTATTTGTGCACTGCCCATTTCAGTCTGTTCAACAAAGTGGTTATGGTCGGTTGATGTATATTTATGGCAGCTATAGCCCAGTTATTGGGTTTGATAAGATATTTTTCTGTCCCTGATTTCTTAGATGCTTCTTTATGCCACCTCCACCAATCCCATGCTTCACAGCAACCAGCTCATCCCAGATTTTCATGCACTCCTAATTATTCAGAGCCTGCCTTATTCTCTAGATGCATTAACTGGCATTGGATTGACACCTTCTATGTTGCTCAGCAGTTGTTACATTGGCTTCTAAATTATTTCAGCTTGGCATTACAGAGATAATCTGTCACTAGCGCAAAGTTGTGTCTTTACAATATTAGAACTGCTGTCTGGTTATTATTTCATTACTACTGTATTTTCTGAGTCTCCCTCATTACCATGTGTATTGTTTCATTATTTACATTTTGAATACTATTATCTCTAAGGCTGTCAGCCGAAGCATTCTGAGATAATGACTTTGTGGGAAGAGAATTATCTAAATATGGATCTTCCTGCTCGGGCTCAAATAAATTATTGTCTAACTCTTCAGATGCTTCGTCTGGGTCCTCATTAAGACATGCATAGCTTAGGGGAATTGCAGAGTACCAACTGCCTTTGTCTAAGGGTCTGAAGGTGCAGCGATAAAGAAATCTGAACAAGAGAGGAAGTAAAGCACTTATCCATGATAGTGACAGGGGATGTGAAATCATTCAGTGAAATATATTTTTAACAGCAATAGCCTAGATAGGGAATACTACTTGAGAGTCTCAAGGTGAAACAGTGACCAAAATGAATATGAAATATCTCAGACTTTTTGTTCTGCTTTGTGCTTTTGTTTTCACTTAGAGTTTGCCTGTTGAAAAACAGACACGCCAGGGGACTTTGCCGTGGGCTATACATCTATGCCAACCGCATTCCTACTTTTTCTCCATCCTCTCCACTGAACGGGACGTTCAAATAGCCAACTTCAAATTTGACACGGCCACTTGGTCGACCACGGACATCACAAACTTAACACGCCAGGCACAAGTTACTTGTTTCCCTTAAATATCTTTTTGTTCTCGCTTCTCTGTTATCCAGCCTCAGTATATGTCATCACTGTGCACTCCACCGCTCAAACAAAAACTACTAATTGTTTTTACTCCTCCCTTACTCTCTCCACATCGTATCTGTTATCAAGTCCTGTGGGTTTATCCGCAAAACCAGTTCTGAGCCAAAGGCTTCTCCCATCTCCACTGCAGCCACTTTCCCCCAGAAAAGCGTCCTCCCTCAGCAGGAACCATCTCCCAGTGAAGACACCAACTTTATTCTCTCCCCTCTCCTCACAGCAGCCGGAGATAAGTCTGTACCACCCTCTATTACTTACAACACTTTCCAGCTCCAGAGCCCTGGTGGCTTCTCCTGCACTGGAACCTCTCTACCGCTAGGAGTACAACCCCTCTGCTCCCTCCATCTTGCTGGCTTCTAGACCTTTCCTACCTCGCCTCCCTGCCCATGCTGAGCCTTTCATCAGGAAGATGGCGGTTCCAGACCTGCCAGTGGAAGATGCCACTTTTTCTCACTCAGGTTTCACTCCATCTCTTCAGAAAAGCCTTCCCGATCCTCTAGCTACCCTCCTTCACATCTAATATTTCTTTTGAAACCACCTAATGCATCGATTTATTTGCTTACTTGTAATGTTGTATTGCATTAGACTATAAGTCCATCCATGGAGTCTTGCTTCTCTTGTTCTTCCCTGTGTATATAGGGTTAAGAATGGTGCCCAAAACATAGAAGTCATTCAATAAAATTCATGGATGAATGAATAATTGGAATCCAAATTGTCAGAAGCATACATGACCAACACTACCAATCTTTTTAGGCTTGTTGAATAAGCTTGTTCCTGCTTGTCTTTCCAAATGTCTAGGAGGATCAAAGCCTCATGTGATGACGAGTTCTCCAGGCTTTTGCAAAGAGAGCACTGCTGAGCTACCTCATATTCCACTCATTCTCACCTCACTGAAAGATGTCTTTCTTCTAGCATGGGGAAGTCACAGCCTCACTGTCTGTCCTGCAGGAGCCCTGGTCTCCTGCAAGCTTCACTTTGACACATCTTTCTTCATCTCTTTCTCTACCAAATTCCCCCCCGGGCAGATTAGATTCACTCCCTCTAGTTTTCATCAGAAGTTCTCTTACTGGAAAGATAGAAATTCTCAGTCTCAATTCCATAGTTCCAATTTTTAGGACATCCCACAATTATATATTGTGGTGAGTTGATGTAGAATTCAGAGTTTTGGGTTTTCTTTTTGTTTGGGGGTGGGCTTTCTTTAGTCTTTTTTTGAGGGGCATGAGAAAAAGGGAAAAGATTGGGTAGCAGAGTCTTTCCAAAGAAAAAGTCTCTTAACACCTTGCTTAACATTCTTCACTGTTTTAATAGAAAACTCGTTCCTTAGTTTCTAAGATTGATGTTGATTTTGCCCATCTACAACCTGTTTGAGTCCCATTGATAAAGCAAAACGTAAAGTCAATAAATAATCAATGCTACTTTCTACAGTACTACTAAGCCCCCAAGCTGTGTCTCTTGTAACCTACCCTAAGTAAAGTAGCAGAGACATTGAACAAGCTGTCCTGGGTCCTCTGCACTGTGTAAAGCACATCACATTACAGGTACAGTGTCACATACTCTAATTTCCACACAACCCCTGGGGTGCAGGAATAAGGCTTATTTAAAATTGACTATGATATGCTTTCCTGGAAAATTTTTCCCATACTACTCACTACTAGAAACAACTTTCATATTTTATTAAATTTTGCAAAGCATAAGATAAGCAGCCCCTGCTACCTCTGTACAGGCTGTTTCTTCTGCAGCCTTGCACAAGGGAACCACAATTGCCAGCTACATGCCACTTGCTCTTTTTAAAAATGTGGCCTCTTTGTACACTTGGAAAAATACAAATATTTTTTATTTACTGAGCCAGACACCTTTTAAAAATGTTACTTCATCTTCTGGCATACAGGCCCACCTATTATGTACACATTCTTCCAACCCAGGGTGAGGAGCAAGAACTCAGAGTTAGCCTGTGTCCTTCAGAGGGAGCATCACTGCTCAGTCTGTAAGAGTTGAAATTATAAAACATGAGTTCTTTCTTCAGCTGAATTGATTGAACCACATACCAGAAACACTAACAAAGACCTTAGGCTCTAGTCTGTGAATCCTTTACAATGCAAAGCCTATTATGTTCTTTTATTAGTCCACAAATAACCACAGTAATGCAGACATCAATCTTACTGAAGTAGTAGAGAAATCTCTAGTGCCAACAGAAGAGAAATTGGAGTTCTATCAAGTAGCAGTAACAGGGGGATTTAGCAACAATCATGATTAAAGGCAAAACATACTCATGTAATTATGTAAGTGAAATACTTAATATAAAAATTGGGAATTATTAATTACAATGAAATAGGAGTTAACAATTATTTACGCCACAGCAGGCACTATTGTGAGCATGTTAAATGCCTAGATTCACAATAGGACACAAGAGGAGACACTGG
This sequence comes from Dinomys branickii, assembly GCA_004027595.1. Classification (NCBI taxonomy): domain Eukaryota; kingdom Metazoa; phylum Chordata; class Mammalia; order Rodentia; family Dinomyidae; genus Dinomys; species Dinomys branickii. The sequence continues at coordinate 50,635 of PVLD010012411.1, read as the reverse complement.
TATTAACCTCATTTCATAGATTAGGAAATAGACTCAGAGAGGGCCAGTGAATTGCATCATATAGCATGGACAGAGTCAACAGAGCCTGGTTTTGAGCCCACCTAGTCTGAGCACTCGGTATTTACATTAGTCACTTACCACCCTGGAACAAGACACCTGACACCAACAACTTAAAGGAGAAGAGGTTTATTTGGGCTTATGATTTCAGAGGGTTCCATCTGCCTACACAGCAGAAACAGCGTGCTATAAGGGCACCTGTGGCAACCAAGAAACAAATCTGGGGAGAATATAGCCTTCCAGCTTGGGCCCCCAGACCTCCTTTTCTAACCAGGCCCGGCTCCCTACCGACACAGCCAGCTTTGAACTAGTCAGTGGATTAATCTGCTGGTGAATACAGCACTCCCACGATCCAGACATCTCCCAATACCAGCTCTGCACATGTGGAACTTTTTGGAAATGTTTTAGATTTAAACCATAGCCCTCAGCTTTATAGAACTGCAACATGACACACACTGCCAATGCTGTGCTGTACGCAACTCCCACGGCACAGCAATCAGCACCTTCTCCCCCGGCAGGTCAGCCCGTGCAAGGAGCGCTCTCCACTCGCGACACCTCCTTCTCCTGCCTCAGTCAACGTCATGCTTGCTGGGTATCTCTTCTAAGCAAAAGAGACATTACGTGTTAGAACCAACATCTACTTTGCAGGAGCATACTTACAACACTAAGGTTCGGTGTAAGTGTCCCTTCTGGAAGGTCACCGCTGTGCCCTCTACCTCTGCCCAGCCTTCTGCCACAGCAAAATGAGATGCCCTTCTTCTGACTTTAAACATGTGATCTTTGACGGGAATAAAGGAGAAAGGAGTCAGGTGGGCAACCTGGGGCTGCAAACAGCGAGGAGAATGCTGATCTCCACAAGCACTGAATGACAGATGGTAGACGACAGACAGGTAGATATAGAGAAGAGAACTGAATGATACATGGCAGATAGGTAGCTAATGGATAGCTAGAGATAGAACTAGATAGATACATAGATGGACAGATAGATGACAGATGACATACAAACAGTCCTCCTTCCCCCAGTCTTGGTTTTTGACTGCTGCCACACAATGTTGCTACTCCTTCCTGGTTTTACAAGTGCTCAGGCCTGAAACTACAGAGACAGACATCTACTACCTATTTATTAGACCTTTTGACAGTCTATGGTTTTTCGTTGTTTCAGGCACAATTTAATCACAGCAAACAGGACACCTTAAAGGTAAGTTAAATGATGAATTATTTTATTATTCCTGGTCTACAAAAAAAGCAGCCATATGGAGGTCTCTGGATGATATATAACTTCCCCACATTTTGCTTTTCTTGGCAGACTTGTGAAATACTCATTGCATTTTTCCCAAAAGCTTAAAAGTATGTCTCTCCTCCAGAGAATGTTACTGCATGACCCAGTACATGTACCACCCAGGCCTCTCTCTGCTATGCTTCCATCTACAGCCTTAGATGGACCCTGAGTTATTGTGCTGCTTCCAGGTAACTTCTTCTGACAATTTCCATTGCCTTTCCTTTAAGCTGTTACATTCTATATGGCTCCTCTTTCTTTGATGTGGCCCAAAACATAGTTCATAGAACATGAGGTCTACAGTGAAATAACTCATCACAGAATCTCTGCACTCTTCTACCCAAGGCGGAGCTTAGCACAAGTCTAATGAACAACCTGCACACAGAGAGAGAGAGAGAGATGTCCACCTGGATATCTCTTCTAAGCAAAAGAGACATTACATGTTAGAACCAGCATCTACTATGCAGGAGCAGGGACCAGTGCTGGAACAAGCAACCACTCTGGATAAAATCAGTGACCAAAGCCAAACAAACTGACTACAGATAATCAGTAGGTCTGAGTTCGGATTTGATTTTGGGATTCAGTGGTAAATTGATCAAAAGTATATTTTTAAAAAGAAGAAAAAAGAATCCTAGAACTAAAAGTGAACCAAATTAGGAAAAGGTTTTAAAGTTTTTTCACCCAATCCCCATCCAAAGCACAAGGGCAGTTAAGCAGCTTCAAGGAAAACTACCTGTCTTAATTAAAGCTAACCAGGTAAAAAGAAGAGAATGGAATAAAAATTGTTTCACTCTCTTTGTGATGGATGCTATAAAATACTCAAAATGAAATGAATTATCAATTGAATACTACAAATTCTTCTAGGAGTCATACACTTAATTTTGCATAGAACTGAAAAAAGAAAAGAAGGGGAAGAGAGGCTACATTACAGGCTTCCTGGAGATCTTGTTCAATTGAGGTTTTGCAACTGAACTCAACATATCCTCAAACAAGAGTTCTAACCTCTGTAACTGAATTTGTTCAGCAGTTGGGCAAAGCCAGTTAAGACCATCCACCTTCCCTACCTATGAAGCATCACTCATGTTAATTAAGAGACATCTGTACAGTCTGTGTTCCACACACATAAAAGTGAAAGGCTATTTGATGGTTGTTAGCAATCATCTATGAAGTTATTTAAGTTGTCACAAGGACCAACGCAGGCAGATCTGTCCCCGGGAAACCTCTCACTGCCCCACACCATCTTACTGACACATGTTTCTTATTTTCAAAGGGAAGCATCGCGCCTTCACAGCCCCTCCGTTGTCTGTCCATTTCTCTCCAGTGTCTTGTTCTCTTTGGAGACCAGCCCTATCTGTCTTTGTTGGTGGCCTTTATCCTAATTTTCCAAAGACAAAAGAATCAATCGCAGTAAAACCTGATGCAATTTCCTCCACGCAAGCTCCAGCATGCATGTTATATCTCTTGCTCCTCTTGCTGTACTAAACCTATTTTCTAGTCATATTTCATTAGCAAACGAAAGAATTAATGCCTATGTTCTCCGATATCCTCTACTAAACACATGCCACAGATGAGCAGGGAGCATTGATTCTGGATAGTTGTAAAGTACACTTGCAGACTGACATTCAAAACGTGCTTTATGTTGTTTTATGCTTTAAAGGCTGCATACAAAACTAAAAGATGCTAAAAAGTTAGCTTATACTAATGAAGTGTTGAAGATATTTTACAGGCTAGTCATCTTTAACACTGCTGTCTGACACAATCGTTTTGTTTTCCCTCAAGAATTTGTGATGAGTGGTTTCACTCTGACTTTCAGGCGTGCTACCTTCTCCGATTTTTGGGGTAGTTCAAAAAGTCGTGTTTTCTTTATAAAATGAGGCCATATATCAAAAGTGCTCTACAAAGTTATTAGCTTGACCTTTGAAGCAGAATCTAATTCACAGTATGTCAGAAATATATTAAACATGGTGAAGGGGCAAAGGGGGAAAAGAAAAGTCAACAGCCCCAAACACTACTTTACCTAGTTAGATCCTGTCTCAAAAAACTAAACCTAAATAAAAGAGAAAATTGCACAAAACTTTCATTTAAAGTATTATCAGCTGATGTTTAGATTAGGTGAAATGTACCCATAGTATGTAGACTTAGAAAGTAAGTTTAAGACATTTACTGAAAATTACTTCACCTTTGTGTCTAGACACAGCCACTTAAAAAGTCATTGGCCATTTAGTCAGTTTATTCTGCCATTTACTTTTCTGCTACATAGATAAAAGTAAGTTAACCTCTTAGAGTTTAATTATAGATTTGGCAATTTCATATCAGCTATGGGGTAAATCTATGAAAAGATACACTCTTTATAACTGTTTATGTGTGGTCAGTGTCAAACACAACTACCTGAGCATTTTCAATACCTTAGAGAGAAACTATAAAGGAAGGATGAGTAACTGAGTCTTTGGTAAGCTACCTCTGAGTCCCAGTTAGAAATGGTCCAGGGATGATAGTTAGGAACGAGGGGAAAAAAAGCCTGAAGATGCTGCATGTCTGTAAAACTCAAGCGTTGCAGTCCAATTAGAACACAAATGTTCCAGGGCACAAGCATGGGATTGCAGAACACAGCCAAGATCAGAGCATCTGGGCCGTCTGCACAGGAAAGGATCTGTGACCAGAGACCGGGGTGGCGACAGAAGGACTAAGCAGTGGGCTCAGAGGACTGGTCATAGTTCCACTTTAGAAAGGTCATCCTGTTCAAATGTAAAAGATGTACGTGAGGGACTCCCCTTTAGACACATCCAAACACGTGGGTCTTATTGACTCTTTCCAAACCTCACCAAATGATCGATGTAATCAACATAGTATGAAAACAACAGACAATAAAAGAGGAAATAGAGCAAGGAAAGAAATACCATGTTTGAAGGACAGCGCATCAACAGAAGAGGGTGCAGAGAAAACTCAAACCTAACTGCTGATGAAGAAGGATGTCAGTGAGTCTGATTCACTCAGACAACCTCAGACTCGGGAAATAAACTTCAAGTGTCTGAGATGCTGGGGAAATGGTGTGGCTTAAAGTGAAGCATTTGATTGAAAGCCTTTAGGAGGCTCCATCAGACCCAGTGCTCACTAGCTCGTACAACTAGGCAGCTCTGTGCCCAACCTAGAAGAAAACTGGATGTTTATTCTGTGAGGAAATAAAAGCGGAAAGGCTCAAAAATCAGCAGTATGTGACTTAGGAAAAGGTGGAGTGAGTGTTCACTCAGAAAACAGGAGGAGGAGTAGAACTCTCCATCTCAGTGTGAGGATGCTCTTGTTTGGCTTGCATAATTCTGGGAAACAGACTTTCTTCTAGAGAAATTGGCTAGAGAGAAAAAATACAGACTCCAGCAGTTATGCTCTCCCAATTAATTGGTCGAGTCCCCTGTAATTATCCTGCTATAAAATAAAGGGTAACAACTAAACAATGGTAGCTATTTTTTCCCACTACACATATGCACACAAAATGTAAATTTAACCTGACTTTACTGCCTCATTCTTAAATATGAACAGATAAGGAAACTAGATATTTAGATACATAAAAGAGGCTTTTAACTTAAAAGGCAAAATGACCAAGGGAAGAAGAAAAACAACCGGAGGAAAAAAGAATGGAGGAATTATAAATAATTTCAAAATAGCATTCTATAATTTATATTATCAGAAAGATAAAATGTTATCGACCATGAAATAAGAACTGGAGATTATTAAAATAGAAAAGTAAGAGAGTATAAGAAAAAACTGAGGAAAAAAATGTAAAAAGATGAAGGAACCTAGAAAGCTCCCCCAACAAGAAACAGAATAATATAAAAAGAGAAAAAAGAAAGGAAATGATATAAAGGTAAGAGGATAAATTTAGAATTTTAATTGCATGAGAACCATACAATACAAGAGAGAGGAATAGAAATTAAGGATGTAATATAAGAACTTTTCCTGGAACAAAATGCATATCTAGACTTTAAAAACAATAGAAATTCTCAGTAAAACAGTCACATTAGTGTCAATTTCAAAATACCAGTGATAGGGGCTGGAGGTACAGCTCAGTGGGCTAAGTGCTTGCCGCTGAGCACTAGGGCCCTGAGTTCGATCCCCGGTCCCGGAAAAAAAAAAAAATACCAGTGATAAAGAAAAATAGGGTCTGATAATCTACTGACAAAAAAAACTTGAAAATCAATATCTTGTATAACACTTATATCTAGGATATATAAAGTACTTTTGACATTCACAAATAAGGGGCTGGGGGTATAGCTCAGTGGGATGAGTGCCTGCCTGGCAAGCAGAAGGTCCTGAGTTCATTCCCCAGTACTGCAAAAAAAGAAAAAAAAAAAAGAGACATTCACAAAGAAGAAAACAAAATTGTAATAAAAATGGGAAAAAAATCTAGAAACATCTTTGCCAAACATGGGCCAGTGATAAATAGGCACATGAAGACATGCTCAATGGCATTAATTATTAAGGAAAGTGCAACCTAAAACCTCACTGTGTTACCACTACAGATATAATAGCTAACATTAACATGGGTCCTCATACCAAGTACTGGGGAGAATGTGACGCTGTGTTGTAATTGCTGAGAAACAAGGCTGAAGTTTTGTGCAAAGTTTCACGTATATCAACACATGATCCAGTTATTTCTCTGTCAAGTACTGGCCAAGAGAGATGAAAGTGTGTACATCAGGGTTGATAGCAGCTTTTTGTGTAACAATAAAAAGATAGAAAATAACCCTATTGTCTATCAATAGATAAAAGGATAATAAAGGCTATGATATATTTAAACAATATAATATTATAGAACAATAAAAAGGAATGAGCTATTGGTACATACATAACATGGAGGAATTGTAACATAATTAGTGGTGTGAACAAACTCAGATCAAAATGAATGCATAGCATATGATTATATTTATGTAAAATCCCAAAAGGTGCAAAATAACCTAGGGAGACCAAAAAACATGAATGATTGCCTTGGGATTGATGAGATGGATATAAGTAAAGGAGAGGATTATAAAGAAGCTGGAGAAAATTTATGTGAATAATATATACGTGTACCTTTTGGTTGTGGTGAGTTTCATCTGTACATATGTCATAGCTTGTATACTTTGAACCTGTGTAATTTGTTGTATGTTCTTTTACCTAACAGTTTTTTAAAACTTCATAGAAAGAAAATTATATAGGAAAAAATTCATTGAGAAAGTTTAAACCTCAAAGTAGGAAGATTAGGAAGCTGTAGCAATATCCAAATTTCATACACACCAGTAGTAATGTTCAAAACTAGATGGATTTTGAAACATATTTATCGGGTTTGAATAGTCAGGACTCAGTACATATTTGAGAGTGGGGGTGGGATACAAGTAGGTGATGTCAAAAGATTAGTAAAGATCTCAGCTTTGAGGCCTGAATTACTAATTGGCTGGAACCACACTGAGGGCAGACTAGGTAGGAGAACATTATGAGTCCAGTTTGCAATACATGGAATTTGAAAAAGAAATAGAACTCCCAAAAGTAGCTGGGTAATGGATCTGAAATTCAGAGTGGTGAAACTGGAAATCCCCAACAAACGTAAGATGATCCTTACAGATTTTAATTGGTTGGTTCATCTAAGAATTAAACTAAGATGTAAAGGCTCAGACTTAAACCCTGGGAAAATTAATATTTTATGACTGAACAAGACAAGGGCTTTCACCATGTAGACAAATAGAAATGTATTATGGTAATCAAAACTTCAAAAACATCTACGTCTGTTACTTTTTCTCTTTTGCTGAGACAAAATAACCTGACACCCAAAGTTAAAGGAGGAGAGTTTTATTTGGCTCACAGTCTGCAGAGCTTTCAGTCCGTAGTAGGGTGGCTCTAAGTCAGAGTGGCATGGCGGAGGGGCATCACAGAAGAGAAACAGTTCATAGTGACCAGAGGCAGCAAAGGAGCAAGAAGCAAAGTAGCAAAGAAGCAAGCAGCAAGCAACAAGCAGCAACCTCTGTCCCTTATAACTTACCCGGGCTGCCCAAACTTAGGATATGGGACCCTTAATTCTAGCATCACACTATGATCAATCTTTGCAACACAGCCTTGATCCCAGAAGCACACCTTAGATCCAGCCACCTTTAAAAGGCCTACCTATGACCACATGAGCCTCTGGGGAACATCTAGATACAAGCCATGACAATGTACTTTGGGGGAAAAGAAGAAACATGTGTACTTGGACATTATGATTCAACAGTCAGAGGACTTTCACATCAGCCAAAAACTCAAAGTCAACAACAGCTCATTGTGAACTGGCAGACATCCTGCTCTGGTTTTCAGTTGCAAAAATTCTATGTGGGCATTCAGGTATGCAGACAACTAACCCCTACCATAATACCTGCTTTAGAGGAACTTTGCAGTAAAAGGCTCTTGCTTCAGTCTTTGCACTAATAATGGCAGCTTCACTCATGGCTAAGGGGGAGAACTGACTGAATTCCATATGGTATTTTTAACACCATAAATTTAAAATGAGGCAGTTTTTCAACTACACTGGTGCTCACTTTTAACCTGCCCACACCTGGTCTAATATTTTAATGTACTTGGAGTTATTAATGCCAGCTTTGACATGTACCAATATAATGACCAGAAATTGTTCATGATTCTAGAAATGGAAAAAAAAGTCATGTGACAGACATATAAATGTGCTATTATGTCTCCACAAATGATATTTCTTTGGATCATTCTATAAATATTGAGTAGGCAAGCTATAATTATAACTTCATATATAAAACTAAATATTATATCTTGTAAATGCAAATAAATGATTAATAACCCAGTATTTATTAACTACCAAAAATAGCCATTATAGCTCAGACATTTTACTCTTAGGAAACTCCTAATTTGATTCCACTGACTCCTATTTTAGATGTGTCCAACAGGCTTGCTTTACTAGTTTACTTCCCAAGAGTACATTGTAAGTAATAAGCTTGATACAGACAGAATCTCATTTTGAGACAAGTACACTAAGGACAGCAAATTATGATGACAGGTAAAGAGAAACATGAAAAGAAGAGGAAGGGAAAAAATAGCTTTCAAAAGCAGAGATCAGAACTCCAAGAGTAGACTAGTTTATGTCTGTTCAGTGAAAAGTATGCAAATCACTCCATTTCATTAGCCTCTCATGAGTACTAATCACAGTAGTCACCAAAATGTTTCAATGTTGCTAGTAATACTGAGTGATTTGATAAGATGTCAGAGAAGTTAAAATGCATTAGTAGTTGCAGAAAAGTGTTTCTGTTGATAAATTTTGCTTATGTGAAGTAGTTTACTTGTGAATAATGAATGCTCTCTCTTAAAATAAAAGTCATTCATGAGAAATAAGTAACATGTTTAAAGATTATTCATTATTTCAAATATAAATTATTTATTAGTTGACCCCAGGTTTATCCCTTTGTGTTGCTTAAGGCTTCTCAACTTCTAACTATTACCAGAGTTATTTGCACAGAATTGTCCTGGTCCCTGTTATATTATTAGATATTAACATATGAAAGGTAAATATGAGACAACTGAATCCATCTTTGTATCATGCACCATGCGTTCTCTGACACTCTGATGCAGCTAACATGTATCAAGTGTTCATCAAATGAAGAAAAATAACTTACAAGCACATATGCCATGTCCTTTATTCTTTTAGTGACAATAAATAATAGTATCGAATTTTACCTTTGAGTAGCACTGTAAAATGTAAATCATATACTCATTAAATATAATTTGATCTCAAAATATAAAATTAAACAAAAGTTCAAATGCATACATGAATAAAAGTTGGAGTTATTAAAACTCCTTAAGGAATCACAATGTAAACAAAAGCTAATATTGCCTATTAATGAATTTCTGAAAATATACACGTTGAAATTATTTGTTATTATAATTTCAATTACATGCATGGTAATTTGCATTTTGTTTTGAGAAAAGGCTTAAAATTAAAACAAAATTTTATTTATATGCTGCCTTTTTAAACCATCATACATTTCTAATTAAGTGTCCAAAATAAAAGGTTTTTATACTATATATGTTCAAAAAAGCATGTATCTCAAATTTTAAAGCTAATATATGTTATTTGTAAGGCAATTTATTAAGTAAGGTTTAACGTTTAAACTTTTAAACACAGAGAAATGTTTAAAATTCAAAACCAATGGAATGACCTTTATCTTGAATAGCATTTCATAATCAATACATAATATTCATGCTCAATCACAATTAGCAGGACTTATGGTTCTATTCAGAAATAAGTCAGTAACACAGCACCATTATTTTCTTTTTTTTATTTTAAAAGTAAAAGAACAAAAACACTAACAAACATACACACAGTAGCACAAGAACAGTACAAAAACCGAACTACAGATAAGGTGGCGGGGAATCAACAATGGTTGTTGTATTACACGGTGGTAGCTTCAAAGTGTATACTCAGGACAATACAAATAGGCATACAAGATTGACCAAACAACCAGCATCATTATTTTCACAAAAATACTCAAAATTTCTGTCATGCATTTGTCCTTTTTTTATATTTACAGTAACACACCATAAAGATTTAGAGAATAGATTTCAATGAATAAAACAATGACATATGAGTATAATTTGCAGCTTTGATGTCTAGGTGTATGATTTGAGTAATAACAAATGAGAAAAAAACTCTGAATAACAACAGACAAACCCTCGGAATTCAGTCACACCAGAAGAGTGGGAATCTGAGGCAGGAGAATCACAAATTCAAGTTCCGCCTAATCAATTTAGTGAAACCCTGTTTCAAAATGGAAGAGCTGAGGATGTAGTTCAGGGCTGGCGCACCCCTGAGTGCACTCCCTAGCACCGCAAGAAGAGGGAAAATGTAGATCTGTAAGTTCGTTAAGCTCTTGCATTAGTATAAGCAGGTGAGTGACCCTGTTCTGAATAGAAAACAACTAGGTCAGAGCAGGGGACTATTTCATTCCTTCTTTCAATACTGAGTGCCTGCAACATACCAGTCGCTGTGCCAGAGGCATGAAGTAGAAATAAAAATATAACAATCTTTCTGTTATGCATAAAAGAAATAATTGATAAACTGACTTCATCAAGACTAGAAATTGTGAAAGACATTGTCAAGAAAATAAGACAAGCTATAGACTAGGAGATGATATCTGCAAAGATACATCTGACAAAGGTTTATTATCCAATATAGAGAGAATTCTTAAAACTCAACAAGGAAATAAACATCCCAATCTCGAAGTAGCAAAAGACCTGACATCTTATCCAAGAGGACACTCAGATGACAATAAACCACTTGAAAATATCCTCTACTTCATGTGTCTTTATGAAAATGCAAATTAAAGCGATGACCCACCACTACAAATCCATTAAGCTACCAAAACCCTACGTGTTGCCTACACAAAATGCTCACGAAGCTGTTGGTGCTGCAGGAGGTCTTGTTTATCACTGGTGGGAATGCCACGAAGAAGAGCCACTTTGGAAGACCCCTGGCAGTTTCTTAGAGACCACATACACTTGACATGCAGTCCAACAGTCACGTTCCTTGGTATTTATTCCAAGGAAATGAAAACTGATATTCAGAAAGAAACCCTGCACATGAGTGTTTACAGCAGCCTTATTCAAAATTCTGCGAACTCAAACACAACCAAGACAGCCTTCAGTAGGTAAATGCATATGCTGTGATGTGTATCTAGATTATAAAATATTGAAATGAATGAAATATTGAAATGAGCAATCAAGCTATGAAAACTATGGAGGAAACTAAAATGCACATTACTGTGAAAGAAGCCAATCTGTAAAGGCTACATATTGCATGATTCCATTTGTGTGGCATCCTGGAAAAGGCAAAACTATGAAGACAATAAAAACACCAGTAGCTTCCAGGGGGAAGAGGGGACAAAGACAGATAGTTGAGACACACAAGATTTCTAGGCAGTGGAACTACTTCGTATGACACAGCAGTGATCAATACATGGAACGACATGTTTCTCCAAATCCATAAAACACACAGGAGCAACAGACCCTACCATAAACCCGTGGATTTGGGATGATGTTCGATTAATGTAGGTCCACCCGCTGTAAGAAATGTACCTCTGTGTTGGTGGATGCTGATAGCAGAGAAGTTGTGCACATGTGGGAACAGGGGTGTAATTGCAGCATTCGGTACTTCCGCTCAATTTTCCTGAGAACCTAAAACTGTACTGAAAAGTGTATATAAACTTGGCTGCTACCAAGAAATGCAGACAAGTAAAAAAGGATGAATTACGGGATGTCAAATGTTACATAGCAGCTGGGGATATAGCTCAGTGGAATAAGCGCTTGCCTAGCAAGCGCAGGGTCCTGAGTTCGATCCCCAGTACCACAAAAAAAAAAAAAAAAAGTTACATAGCAGACATCACTACATAGGAAGCTATCACAGAAACACAGAGAAGGGCAAGAGGATGTCCACGCTGGTGAGAAGAAAGGTATGTCACAGAGACTGACCTTGGGTTGTGTCCCAAGTCCACAGCAGGAAAAACCCTCAAACAAATCCTAGGTAGGAGTAGAAAAAGGAGACAAGAAGTGGTCAAAGTCCTCTGTTATGGTTGATACATTGTGTCAACTTGGGGAGTCTGGAGGTTTTGCTGAGTAACTCAGCAGTTGTAGATCTTGGGGTGAAAAGGACATGCCCTTACCCTTCTGGGATGTTGTTTATTGTGTTAATTTGGGAAGTTTAAAAGGTTAACTGTGATTCAGCAGGAAGCCAGGGTGCTTACTTTGTATACACCCTGAGCCTGTGGAAGAAGAGGGCATGGAGACTGTGTGAGAGCTACACGCCCCCAGGGTGGAGGCAGGCTGTTTACAAGGTAGAGGAGAGAAAGAGGCTGTTTGCCTGCAATTCCACACATTTGCTGGTTGTTTCTGCTGTGCTCTGCTGCCCTGAACATTTTGCCCTCTGCCATGTGCCACTCTGCCTCTGAGACAGCCAAGTATGGACTAAAAGCTCCACAAACTGTAAGCTAAATAAAGCTTTCCTTCCTTCATTTTGGGTGTTGGGTATTTTGTCTCAGCAACGAGAGAAAAGTAACCAAGACATCCTCTTAAAAGAGGCAAGACACTGACAAGAAAGGACAGGACTTGAAAAGGATGGAGGCCACTCGAAGAAGCACTCATAAAGCCAAGGGGCACGGCAACCAAAACTTCTGCATTCCGAGTATTTTCTATGGAGAGGTTGATTCAAAATTTCATGAAGGCAACACAGTGCAAAGGTGAAGAAGAGCACAAGCTTTTTTCTGACTCCAAACCCAAAGAAGTTCAGACGCTCACCCAGCAGGTTAATGTGATGAGAGGTCCTCACGAGCCATTGTCATGACAGACTTGTGGTTGAATTCTGCTACTGAGCCACCACAGTGCTTACCCACCACAAGCTTTAAGAATATGCTCAAAGACATCTTAAAAACCTGCGTTAATATGTATCTGCTTACCTTAGTGAATGGTATCTTCAAGTACTCTTTATATTTCTTTTTAAATTTGTGAATTAGTACTCTGTAGCTAAAATAGAAAAACTGAGGGGATTTATATCACATATAATTCTTTAAAGTATTTAAACTGGATTATAAAATCACAGAAAAGTACTACATGTAGAACTAAGTAAAATAACAGTTTAAAAAGTATAAATAAATAAGAGAATGTAATAGGAAACCAGAGATTAAATTAAAAGTGCCTACCATGAAATTCTGTGCTAATAGTCCATAAACATGGCAAGCCTTTTTGTAAACAAATAAAAAAGCATTTGGTGATTCACACAATACATCGTGTCATTGAGAAAAAAACAAGCCAACTCCCAAGGAGATGCTGTTCTACAATGAAAACCTACCCAAGGGCCAAATTTTTTCCAAGTTTGCTGAAAAATGATAAGCTCAAGGAGTTCAATCCACCCAAAGAATAAGAAATATGAGGAATCCACACCAAGTGTGTTACAATCAAAAGAATCAAACCAGTGATAAGAGAGAATCTTAAAAGCAGTCAGAGAATAATTGCAATTATACACACAAGAGTGTGACAAAAGATTCTCTTCAGAAGTAATGAAAGAAGAAGACTATATGGATTGTGAACTGCTAATTTGAGTAAGAAATGCCCAGCTAAATTGGCTCAGCATAGTTCTGGGTGTGGCTGAGGGAATTCACTGAGAACAGAAGATCTGCCCTAGGGAGCTTTGAACACTGAGCAGCATAAAAGGGAGGTGAAGAATGAAGGTTCCTTCTGCTTCTTTGGAGGAGCTCCAGGTTTCACCTGTACCTTGGATATCATCCCCTGGCTTCTGACACAGACTTCAGCCTCCAGTGAAGACCCTTCAGCCTTCCGTCACAGACCCTTCAGCCTCCTGACACAGACTCACGTGGGACACTGCAGTGAGCTCCAAGCCTTCAACCCCGGGGCACAGGCAGACCTTCTACACTTTTCCACACCTGACTCTGATCACAGATGCATGTACATTCATGTGTGTATATACAATTTAAAGTAACTACTTAAAATAAGGGTAGTAAAGATAATTCAGATATACTATGCACATGTACCAACTAATCACAAGGAATGTAATCATGTACTGCAAATATGTAATAATAAAGTTTTTTAAAAAATCTTTAAAAGGTCATTGATTGATTAGGCAAAAATAACAACATATAGGATTTGTACATATAAGTGAATTGTTTGATAGCAAATGAAGTGTATTGCATAACAGTAACATAGAGGCCCCAAAGGGAAAAATGGAAACACCATTTTAGGTTAAGTGGTACAGTGTCGGTTGAAAGTAAACTGTGATGAGTTTAAAAAGTACTCTAAATCCAAAAGCAACAGCTAGAAGAAGATGAAAAAGGAGAGCAAGGGAAAAAATAATAGATGACATAGGTAGAAATCAAACAAAAAGATGGTAGACTTAAATCCAACCATATCAACAATTGTATTAAATATAAATAATCTAAACATCTTAATTAAAAAGCAGAGATTCATCTTAAATAAATATATAAGCCCCAACTATATGGTGTCTTTAAGAAACCATTTTAAAATATAAAAGATACAAATAGATTAAAAGTAAAAAGATTTTTCAAATTCCATGCTAATACAGATCAAAAGAACAATAGAATAACTATATTGTTATCAGAAAAATAGATTTCAGAGCAAAAAATATTATCAGGACTAAAGAAGGAAATTTCATATAGATAAAGGGGTATGTATGAAGAGAACATAGGAATCTTAAATATTTTTGTACCTAAAAGTAGAGCTCCAAAACACATGAAGCAAAATTCATTTGACCCATTATAAGAGATAAACAAATCCAATACTTTAGTCAGGTATTTTACCATGTTCAATAAATAATTGACAAAACAACAAGATACAAAGACAAGCACATAAAAGGCTTGACCAAGACTGTCAACTTAACCCATCTTGACATTTATAAAGCACCTTGCCCAACAACAACAGAAGATGCACTGTTTTCAAGTTTGCCTAGATTTTGTACCAAGAGAGACCATCTTCTAGGTTGAAGAGAGCTACATCTCCCTACACATTACAGCAATTATTTATTGGTGCTACTTGGACACAAAGCAAAGTAAAGAAAGGGTAAAACAATATGAAAGATATCAGAGGTCAGAGCTGATTTATAGAAAAATAGGGTGGAGATATTTTAAAGGAAGAGAAATCTAACACCCAATTGAATGACATGTTTTGTTAATTCCCCTCCACCTTATTATATAACCCTAAGTCGCAGTGAATGTCTCACACACAGCTGCTTCTGGTGAGGACAGATAAGGAGGACATGAGATCAATGGTCCCACGCTGGACTTAAAGCCCTGGCAGAGAAAAAGGAGCAGCTCAGGACTTAGAATAATGAAAATTCAACAAAAACGGGACACTGGAGTCAGAGGTGATTAGCACAAATATATCTTCCGAAACCCTGATGACATTGTTCTTGGTATGAAACTCTGTGACAGGATTTGAATTGACCTTATCCTGATATTTGGAGCAGGGTGACCCCCGGGAATATCTGTGTTACATTTCTCCCCCCCCCCCCCAGCAGACAGAGAGAAGGGTAACAATATAGATTTATTACTCTGTTGTTATAAATGATATCAAGCCCCTACAAATAGTAAGGTACAGACGGTGGCTACAAATAGTTTTTAAATACATTTTCCATTGCATACCTATCACCTCACTTAATTTAAGCAAGGTATCCCAAAAGGCACAGACACAAGTGGATACAAATGGTAAAGCAAAAAATAAGGAAAAGAGGGAGGGAGACAAAGAGGGAAGGAAGGAAAGAGAGAAAGAGACAGAGGGAGAAGAGGAGGAGGAAGAGGAGGAGCGAGAGACGAGGAGGAGGGCGGAGCAAAGCGAGGAGAAAAGCAGCAAGCAAGCGCGGGCGTCTCCAGGACGGGAGATCAGACTGCTGAGCGGGAACTTGCTCTCGGCGTTCGCTGAGCTGAACTCCAGCTAGTCATGTGTCTCTGCCACGATGTGTTTTTAGCATCTTTAAACTGAAAACGTAGAGGGATAAGGAAATGCAAATCACATCCTCTTTTCGGTTGCTCATACACGCTCAGGTTAAAAATAAAACATAAGGTTTCTACTAGCCATAGCAATTTCCAACTTTCTTTCAAAGTATCTTGTCCTTAGAGGGAGGGCTCAGGAGCTTCCCAGCGGGGGCTGCAGAAGTATGACAAAAGTCTGAATTTTCACGTTCTGAGATAAGGAATCTTAGCCTCCTCAACTTTGGTACGTACCCTGGTCTCTGTGCTCAGACCACAGGACTACCGTGCAAGGGGCATCACCTGCGATCAGCAAGTGCGGCAGGACAGAGAGTTAAAACTCAGGCCCCGGGGCAGGGAGAACCCCAACAGGCTACAGTCAGCGTATCGCGCTGCTGCCGTCTTTCCAATTGTCTGTATTCCCAAAATGTCATTTTAAAAGCTGGCAACATTTTCTAGGTTACAAATTTCGCATCTCCAGCAGCTGGCACAGTGCTGCCTAACCCAAGAGGGTGCTCGCATGGTGGCTGTAGATTGAACTGTGGTAAATCCAAAGAAAATAAACACGTCCACAGCAGAAAAAAACTATGATCGCGCCCAAGGTAGGAGCTTCGGTCACCAAGTGACAATAAAGCCAGTGTCCCTCTGGAGATGAAGGCGTGATTTTTCCAGGAGTCTAAGAAAGATAACCCCTTCTACTCAAGAGACACACAACCAGAAGGATAGTTCATGTTCTGGAGCCTTAGAGAAATCATGGGTAGGGTCTTTGCCTTTATTTCAATACAATGTGCTATAAAAATAAAATTAGAGCCAATATACAAAGCAAGCAAAAATTTCAAAAATTATCTCTTTCCACTCTCTGTGCCTTTTGACCTTCCTTTTTCTAGCACTGAGCTCCTTCTACCCTGTTTTGCTAAATCTACCTCCTCCCACTCCTCTGCACTCATGAGAATAAGCCAGTTTCTGAGTAACCAGCAAGCATCTTGTCCTTTAAAAGATAACAATTTGGATAAAAAGAGAGAAGGTAACAATTAGATAAACACATTCTTAGCAAGGTGTTGACTGCTAAGCACTTCAAGTGTTACCCTTCTCCAGCATGTTTGCATTTGCATTGCTCAAAAGTACACTTTAACTCATGAGAATGTACAGCGATGGGAATACTGAAGGGGCCAAACACCCTGGGTATGTAAAAAGGAAAGTGAAAGGAAGGCTGTGTAGTAACACTGTAACCCAGCATCGGGAGAATCACCTGTTTTCATGCAAACCACGTGGAAGTGAGAGCGCTGCTCCCTTTGCTGGCCTCCAGCCATTTCATCTACAAATGTTCGCAGCAGAGTAACAAAGAATGCAATAAATATCTGGAAAGAACACATTGGAACTTAACTCACTGTTAAGAAAACTACACAACCTTGCTTGTGTGCCCTTCTTCCTTAGACACTAACAGAAAGTGTAAATGAGAATGTCTTATAAAGTAAGTGAAAGAGAGACAATAAAAGCTTCTCAGTTTCCCCATTGTCTCTGACCCTGGTTCCTTTTTCTCTCTCCATTTAATCCCACATTTTTTCCTTTTTTTTTCCCTACCTCACCTACCTCTGAACCACAACTAACCAACAAATCACAAGGCTTGCAAAACTCCACTCTGAAAGCTCTCTATGACAGTTATCACATGCGACTGCAACACAACCCTGAGCCACAGGCATGAGAAACAGAATACTCTCCAAATGAGCGTCACAGCAATTAAAGATGAAAACCACCACGCTAGCCAAACCACAAAGTGTGTACTCCTCTCCCTGCCTTACTATACAAAATGACAGCCTGTTTCAACTCCATGTTTTCCAATAGTTAGGTTTTTCCTGCTGTGCACAGGGTGAATGAAATCTTTAAGATTTATCTATGCATTTATTAATGAGTTATTTAACATATTTTCTTAGTCTTCATGCAAGTGTTAACATTCAAAGCTTCTGTTCATCGAGTTACACAGTTAGATATATGTACATATACTGAATCGGTAGGTTTTCTGTTACTATAACAAAATACCCATGGCCAGGCCCTTTAAAATAAAAAGATTTAGCTCATAGTTCCGGCGGTTCACAAACACAGTACCAGGGTCTGTTCAGTCTCTGGTGAAAGACCTCTGGGCCACCTCATTGCTTGGTAATTGACATCATGACCAGTACTGTGTGTGTTACAGGGACAGATCACATGCTGAGACAGAATACCAGAGAAATTAAGGGTCTTTTGTAACAAACTTTTCTCCCAGAAGCTAACTGGGAGCCTATGGTAATTATACCAGTAGTGACCTAATCACCTACCAGTAGGCCCCACCTCATAATGGTCCCCCACCTCAGTGGTCCCACTGCACCACTGACCAAGTACAAGAGCCCTGCAGGAACACTCCAATCATCTCTAAACTGCAGCACACATCATCAGTGTGTTTACAGGTATGTGTGTGTATACAAATCACATATATGTGATTATTGCAGGTTTTACCAATGGCGGCATCTACTTCCCTTTTGATCGGGGTCAGGATGTCAGGTTTTTCTGCAAAGGACTCTTAAAGTTGTGTGGTTACTCCTGAGCAGACAGGAGCTAAATTTCTACCTTGCTCACTCTCTACCATGTATTTCATTAGTATTGTCCCCATTTTCTTACCTTTGCAGTTTAAGATTCAGACATTTTATCTGAAAAAGACAAAAAGTAATTAAATAGTCTGGGTATGTAGCTCAGTGTTAGAGCACTTTCCCAGCTTGTACAAGGCTCCAATTCAACCAGCTCCAGGCGGAAACTACAAAATAATGTGCTTGAGTTCCTTATGAGCATTGTGTGAGCTTTCCATTGCTGTGGCAGAATTGCTGGGATAAACAACTCCAAGGAGGATAGATTTATTCTGGCTCATGGTTTCTGACCATGGTCATGTGACTGTGTTGTCTTGGGCCTGCAATGAGACTGTGCAGGACAGTAGAGGGGCACGGCAGAGGAGAGCTGTGCTTCCTTACAGGTGGTCAGGAAAGAGAGGGAGAGCCTGGTGTTCACTGAGTCCTTCAAGGGCACGTCCGCTCTGGCCCCAACTCTGCCATCAACAGGGATCAAAGCCCTTAGTACACAGCCTTTGGGAGATGTTTAAACTCCCAACCACAACAATCAGTTGCCCACCATTTGCAGACATAGAGACTTACAAAGCTGTTCAAAGAGAGCAGACATCAATTTGCTTGTTATTCAGATATGACCTTTTGTCCAACTTGCCAGTGATAAAATTTTGTTCAGCTTTATTGAGGGATAATTGACAAAGTTGTGTGACTTTAGCTTATATAATGTGATGATTTTATGCAAATACACATTATGAAATTTCCACCAAGTAAATGAATATACCCATCACCTCACGTGTATGTTGAGAAACTGTAAAATCTATCTTCTTTGTATCCCCAGAACTTACACCTTATATAACTGACAGTTTCTATGTTTTGACTGAATGATATAATTTTTTGTTTGTTAACACTTCCTACTTTATATTGACACATTCATAGATTCTTACGAGTTAAAAAGGAGAACTTGAAAGTCATCACTTATTTATCCAGTGAGATTTCCCACAAACTACATGTAATCAAATTTGTTTTGCAGATATGCAGGCTTTCTAGTCTGAGTGTGAACATGCAGTCTCTCCTTAAATATAACTCAGTGTTGAGCTCATTTCTTCAGGGCAGCTCTCTCATTCTACTAACGCTAGAAATTCTAACAGAAGACATACCAGCCAGAGAGAGCAAATGTAGCTATTTGATACTGTTAGCTGAATCTCAGTGGTTGAAATTTCTTATCTACACAACTGCAGGAAGTTCTGCTTTCATGAAACTTTCTGAGACTGTTCAGCAGTCTGTGTACCAGGGCTCATGCTCATCACTGTAACCAGCCATCCCAAGTTGTTCCAACAGCAACTCTGGACAGCTCAGCTCACTTCAACATCAAACTCTCCCAGATCTCGGTTACCATTGGAACTGTTTGCTCTTCCTGGAATCTCAGCCTGGAAACATGTACTTCCCTTGTACAAAACAATGCCTGTGTATTATCCCCAGCATCTCAGAGAGCCTTTGGCAAGGGTGCTTGGGCCCAGAACTGTTAAGCATGTGATTCTGCCAATACACACAGGTAGAACAGCTGGTGCAAGGGAAGGCAAAAGCTGAGCCACAGTCAGGCAACTAGAGCCATCATCCCCTTTCAGGGTGCAGACTCTGCCACTGCATGTGGGACGCCCTTTATTCTCTCGGGTCTACTTTGGCTTCTCCTACAATCTGACTGCGACCGTTTCTCCAATCTACAGTGCTTTCTAAAGTGGATTTGAACCAACTTTTACAGTTCATCTATCACCCCCATTCATAACAGTCTCGACCCGCTAGCCCAAAGTTCCTAAACTTCTTTGAAAGTCATTATTCCTTCACATGCTGAGATTATGTGGTAAGTGTAAATCAGTGAACAATCAAATATTCAGGAGAAGGACTGCTGAAGAGTGGTGGTGGCTTACCAGAATCCCTGCTTCTTCCCAGGTGGGGCTTTTTTTTTTTCATTTCTTCTGAGGAAAGAAATCTGTATCATATCATTATCCACCCTTTCATTCAAGTTTTATCTCTGCAGCAAATTTCTTTTTCATGAAAATAGAAATCCCTGTGACAATGTGCTCCTTTTGTACTGAATATGCCTCTTCCTTTCCACCTGTCGCACGGAGCTGAGAGAGCCCTATCAGGCTGGCCACTCCACAGCATCAGCCCAATTTGCTGGCGTGTCCCACAAAATTCATTTACTCCAGCTCCAGTCCTACTTCAGTAGGGCATAGCTGGGCGTGTCTCTTCTTTCTATCAAAAAATTCTAATCCGGAACTAGTCACTTTGATAAATTCAAGTTTCCACAAATCAGAACACGTCACACTGCCTGTTCTAGCTAAGGTCACCTCTGACCTTCACGTTTCAGACCCATGACAGTAACAACTACTTCCGTCTTAACCCGCCCACACCTGAAACTCTCTTACTCCCTTTGCCAACATGGCCGCCACACTTTTCCTCATCAAAGTTTATCATTTATTGTTAGTATCTTCCTTTCAGTCTCTCAGGCAAAAAATTAATCAATTAATTTCTCAAAACTTGGTATTTAGTCCTGAGTGTTTTTGTCACATCCCCATATAATTCCTCTGCAAATCCAGTCAACTTTTCTTTAAAGATTAATCTAAGATTTCTGTTCACAAATGTAACACCTGCCTCAGGTATCACCCCTATTCGTGCCACTGCCATCTTGTTCCAAGCTTAGCTCAGTAGCCTCCTACCTGGTTTCCTGCTTGTCATACAACAGCCAGAGTGATCCTGTTAAAACGCAAGGCCCCTAATAGCCCTCTTCTCAACCTACCCTGGCATTTTTCAAAGGCAAATCTGGTCTTCACAATTGTGCAGCATGTCCAACAGCTTCCGCCCTCGCTCCTTCTGTTAGTTGCTCCATCCACGCTGATCTCCTTGGCCCCTGGGGTGCTCCAGGCATATTCTAGGGTCACGGCTTCACAGTGCTCTTGCACAGATGCCTTAGCTCATCTTCCCCACCTCCTTCAAATTTGCATTCAAATAGCATCTCATTTTTTAAAAAGGCTGACATTTTAATGCACTATTACTAAAAATGATTTCCATGAACAAGCAAACACATCTATTTTCTTCTGTGTTACCTATCCAAATGTTTCAACATTTCAAGTTTAAAAAAAAGATTTTTAAATTTTTTTCCTAAGAATTCTAATTATAGAATAAAAATACTCAAAAATGTTTGACTTCTATCCTTTGATTCTTGTGATAGCATTATAATCCTTCATCTAAAATTTTATGTCTTTGCTTCTCTAAAATGTGATGATCTGATTGCCCAGGATTCTTCTATCAGAAATTCACTCTGCACCCTACATTACTGACCGCCTACAGCTTCCACTTCTAGACTTTTACACACACCAGCCCCTCCTCTGAGATCACCACTGTGGGGGGAGCTGCCTCAGCACGGCTGATTTTCTCCACATATTTATTCTATAGCCAGGTAAGATGCCACCTCTTCCATGAAATCCTCACAAAGTCACCTCTTCTTTTGAGGACCCAAAATGTTTGATTTGCATCTCATCTTAGTGTATTTCTGTATATATGTCATCTTTTCATGTGGCCTGTGTCCTCCAAATAGAGATCACATATTTATCCCACAAGGCTTAGAAATTACTCTCATAAGAGAAGAATTCAATAAAATATTCATTGAATAATTAGATGAAAACAGAATGACCAACAGCCAAGTTAGGATATATGCTTCCACTGCTCTATTTTGCACCTCATTACTCTTGCTAGTTATGCAAATGTGTGTCATCACTACCTAAATAAATATTAATGATTATTTTGAGGTCATTAACTAAAATAAATTTTATTATTAAAAAAATATTAGTACTATTTTCCTCAACTGTTCCTGTTCAGCTGTGGATGTACTGAAATATGTGTGTGTGTCAGATTTGTATTTGTTTGCATATATAGTCAACAACCACCTTTCATTAGAAGACAGGGACGCAGGTTATGTTATCTGTGTAGGTTTGTGTGTGTTTGCATCTGCACAAACATCACATAACTTTTCAAGTGCGCTATTGAACAACGGGAGTAACTAATATAAAAGCCCTAGGCTTCTCTAAGGACTGGGATACTTTGAAGTATTTCAGCAAGAACATATTGACCTCTTTGGGGAAAAGGATTACATGCAGCAATCAGACATGACTATCTAATGTTGAAGATCAAAGGGTACTGACTGAAATCTGCAGTTGCCATAGCTACTGAGCCCTGTGAATTTACTATAGTTCTCTTATTACAAGCACAAGATTTAAAGTTAAGACCTTCTTTATTGACAAGAGGGGTTACCAGTTCACTAAATCTGGGAGTTTACGGGAATGATTTTCAGCCCATGTTGTTTCGCTAAATTGAATCTGATTCAGTAAAATTAAAATACAATGTTCTCCAGACACATATTTATAATTTACTCCAACTCTATCAATCTTTCTAGGATGTGCAAAATATCTTAAGAGTAAGTCTGGTTTTAGAGGATAAGACATTTGTAACATAGTTTTAAATAGGGCAGATTTTCAGCTGATGGCAGCCTCTGCAATAGACATTCAGCACTGCAGCTGACAAGGTAGGACCAAGCCAGCAGGTCTCAAATCGCCTCCCACAAAATATCTTAATACCTTTTCCCTGGTGGTACCAAGTGGATTTCAGAAGCCAGGTTTTGAATCCCAAAATCTCAATCATCAAAGCATGCCTGGTTATCTAAAGCTACTTTTTGAAACCTTCCTTCAAATGCGGATTTTAAAACATAACCCTACCTTCAGCTGCCTTCCCTACAATTGATCTAGTTCTCAATCTTTTATAGTGAAGCAAGTTCACCATGCACTAGTCATCCACTCATCTGAAGCCAGTGAAGCAGAACGCATTCACAGGCAGCATGTTTGTTATTCATACAGAGGCAGCAAGGGACAAGAGAAGCCTGGGACCCACTGTGAGATGCCCCCTAAAGCTCAGGGAAGCTACTGGGTAGATGTGGTGCCCGCCTGCTCCACAGGTGACTCCAAAAGGAACCCCACCTTGGGTTATATACTCTGCGGCAATGTGAGTCCCGGGCTAAAGCTTGAAGAACATCTTGCTTCCAGAAGAGAGGGAGGGAAAGCCCCCACAGTCCCAGGTCCGTCCTTCTTACCTCCAGTATCACATTCAGCCAGGGAGATAGCTCAGTGGTACAAGCACTTGCCTGGCAAGTGCAAGGTCCTGAGTTAAACTCCCAGTACAGAAAAGAAATAAACATAAAAAATTTAAAAAATAAAAACAGTATCACATTCAATAGACAGCAACAAGAAGGTAGCCCAGGCTGTTTCCCATAGCTCCTCCTTAGTTAGAGCAGTACCTCCGCAGCGTATTACATGGTTCTAACTAAGAAATACAACCATTAGAATTTGGTAGGAGAGACTGAGCAGGTCTAGAGCTACCTAGAGAATTAGCCTTCACGTACAGCCTCATTAGTCTAAAAACCACTTTATTTATTTATCTAACTGCTGACTAGACATTTGCTCATGAACCACAAGTACTGATATTTTCTTAACTAAATGGGTACATTTACCAGAAAAGGGAAATGGAAAAAAAAAGGCCAACATGGATATAGCTTCTTTACACTCAGATACAAGGATATAGCTTCTTTACACTCAGATCTAAGAAGATATTGTAGGAGCAACTGGGTCTTTCCTAGTTGTTATTTGTCCTTCTGTTTAGGAATGTGCCCCTGTGCTGATTGCTGGGGCCTGAAGAGGAGGAATTGCCTAGGCCTGTCTTATTTACTGTACTGTAAATGGAAAGAAGTGAGCGCTGAAGAGGACCTCACGTTACACACCCGGGCCAATGTGGCCTCTCTGCATTCTGCCTGTCACTGAAACACAAGCTTGGCAAAAGAAAAGTTTAGTCTTGAGGCAGCCAAACTTATAGAGATAGGAGAACAAGTCTCAAATCTGGCTTCGGAAGGGTAGGGTTCAGAGGAGGCTGTGGGATAAGGACAGGGTGGTGTGAGGCACAGGGACAGGGAATTAGGAATGATGGGTGGAATAACCTGTGGCCTGCACGTGAGTAATCAAGCTGTTCATAGGATGCATGTGGGAAGCATGGCAGACAGCGACAGCACTAGTGAGATATTCAGGCAGAGTTCTGGCCCTCTGATATCAAAAGGACACCATCAGACATCTACACACGCCTAAGTGAAGGGGTCAGTAGCTGCAACATGCAGCTCTAAATTCTTGAAAAATAAGAACTAAGACATACATTCACATGTCAGATGTATTATCTAGGGCAAAGCTACTGGGGGATGGACTAATACTTCGCTGCTTAGCTAAGTTCCTTCTAAAATCACGCATGAAAGCAAGTTACTAAAGGCAAGGGAAGCTTGAGGGTGTGTTCAGGCTTTTCCTAGTTTTCACAGGTAGCTACTAGAAAGTTCCAAAGTGTGATCTCAGCTGCCAGATTGCATGGGGATGGACTCTTGGCCAAATCACTGAGTCTCAGGTCTCCTGACTATACAAAAAAAAAAAAACTTTTACCTCTAGTTTTCCTGTAAAAGCTAAAGGAATAAGTGCCAGAAACATTTAAATATTACTCAAATATTATGAATGTTTGAACCATTATAAATATGCAATAAAGTGAAGCTATTATTTTCAAGTCACTCTATTTTACTAAGAAGTTTCCTTTTAAAAAAAAATCAGGAAAAGAAAAGATACTTGATTCTAAATATTATACTTTAAAATTACAAAGAAGTCTTTAATTTTTTTTACCATGCCCTACTCCCCCTGGACAGGCCCCAGAATTCAAGTTTTGTTCTTAGAAAATAGTAATTTGGAAAAATGACCCAGTCTTCAGATCTTAATAGAAATACTTCAAAGTCATTAGATACAGCAAGTACTTATCCAAGTTCAGAGTATTAGGACACAGTGGAATATTGTATCACAGTTTTTGGCAATGAATTATAATTGAAATTGACTCTAGTTTCCCAATTGAAGGGGAAGTGGGAGGCAAGAGTTTTCTGCTTTATTTTAAAGCATATCTCTGGGATGCTGCCTTCACCCTTAAAACAACAGTAGAATATTTTGGAACTCCAAGGAAAAGGGCAATGACCATGGTTTCCTTAATTTAGTGGCCTAAATCCACATGTTCTTCATCAGTTAAATGTATAAATTTATCAAGCATATTAGTAGGAAAGACAGATGTGTTGTCTAATGTGAAAAGCATCACACTTTCTTTTCTTTGCATTTAGCGTGCCTCTGTTGGTCAGCAGAGAAGATATAAACTAATGATATGCAAAATACCACAGGACATAACCATCGAATGAAAGTCAAGCTGGAAAAGTAGTGCTTGGAAAAAATTTAGTTTCCTCAGGCTACATGCACTCACCCAGTTGCTAGTTCATCCTTAAGTCAAAAATTCTTTTCTCTTCCTCACATGATCTGTACCGAGGCCTTCTGGCTACGCATCTAGAATTTGAACCACAGTTCCCTTGTGTCTCTCCCAAAGCCTTCTATTTACATTTTTATCTATGCCACTTAGCTCGATGTCAAACCCAAGGAAAAGCCAAGCTAGAGTCTTTATTCAGAGCATACACATTGGAATCAACACGCAAAGAAAGTTGTTATTGTGATAAATAGAAGTGGAAGCAAGCATCCCCCTCTGTGAGAATTAATACATTTTTCTGTTGCTTTTATTCTAAGAAAGGTTTGTTGTAATTTGGCAGGATTTAGGTCTGTAGGAAGCTTTTTCTGGCTGGTTCGCGAACAATTTTGATTTGGGACAGGACAGTAATTGCTGGCCAGAGTATTAAAGCCCACAAGATAATTAAATAACGCAAAGAGAATAAAATGGACTTTGCAAGCTGTATTACTGTCACAGAACAGAGTCCAAGAAGGTTGCCAAAGGGAAAGTGAACCTTGCCTCACCCTGCCCACAGAATGAGTTCAATGAATCCTGTCACAGAAGAAGAATTTTTAGGACTAGTTATTAAGAAGCACAGAAAAGATTTACTCAGGAAAAAGAAGTACAGACTCAGTACAGTTGGGCATTCAGAAAGTGAGATACACGCATTAAAGGCTGCGTATGTTTATGGGAATTTGGGGTGTGTAATTGTTCATACATTGGGTCACCTTGAAGTCTAGAAGCTTAACTAAGTAACTCAGCAATTCTACATCCTGGGGTGTAAAGGACACGCCTTTACCCTCTATGATGTTGTTCATTGTATCAGTCTGAGAAGTTTAGAAGTTTAACTGACTCAGCAGGGGCTGGGGTCCTCACTTTGTAAACATCCTGGGTTTGTGCAGGAGGAGGGCACAGAGACGTGGGCAGAGAGCCAGCATAGAGTATGAGGGGGGAGAAGAGGCTCGCTCCCTTCTTGCTCCGTTGCTTTCACTGTCTTCTGCCACCTTGAACTGTTGCCCCTGTGTCATGCGCCACCCTTCCTTGGAGCCAGCTGATTATGGACTGAAACCTCCACAAATTTGTGCTAAATAAACCTTTCCTCCCTTAGTTTTGGATGTTGGGCATTTTGTCTCAACAACAAGAGGAAAGTAACCAAAATGGGGCGGAAATCTGTAGAATTTGGCCCAGCCACCACAGGTGGTTATAACTACAGTCCATTCATATGGGAAAAGTTCATTGTTCAGTACAGCAAAAATTGACGATCTATTGTCAGGTACGAAAGGCCCATCTACAGGTAGAACAGAATTGTCATGATGTATTGTGTTTTAAGGACTTTTGAAAACCTTTTCAATTGGGTTTGTTTTTGAAGCTACAGTTTTTATTAAAAGTACAATTTTAAAATTATTATTTGTTTTATCTCAATTCTGCCTATATTTATTTTTTTCTACTTCAGTATTATTTCTTATTCCATCTGTCTGCTCTGAGTTCAGATATTACCCAATGGCTTCATTACGCAGCTTTGCTCTGAACAATCCCTATACTAAAATCTAGCTGGAGCTTTCATCTAAAGAATTTTAAAAAGTAAAAACTAAACTGTAATGGTTTTTCCAAATTAATGATACTAAAACAATCTTCTCTTTTTTCCTATAAGTTGGGTCTGTGAGTCTAAACCATGACCAGTGTTGAAGCAGAGCTGAGAGATTCACAACAACCAAGGGCTGGTTCAGCCTTGAGCCTCAACTGTTGTCGGCTGAAAATATGACTTCCATTCTTCCTTATCCTCACTCTCCCAAACCTTACCATCCTGAGTAATTGGGTATGTCATGAAAGTGAGGGTCCCACTGCCACAGCATCTCCAAGAATAAACTAGATAAAAAACAAAATTGTTGCTGAGGGACAGAAGACAAACTCCCCAGTCTTTAATTTGTTTCTCCTTAAAAACATTGTTTGTGTTACTTTCTGAGGCAGTCAGGTACTTAAAGATGCCTTTGCTAAACGGTGACTCCTCATTTGTGCCTACCAATCCCGAATGAGTAACCAAAGCAGGACAAAGTTTGGTATCTCTGCCTTCCTGTTATATCGTTCTCTTTTATCAACATATAACTTTAGGTCAGACCCGGGCTCAGCCTGGCATTGTGGGTATGTGTGTGGAAGGAAGGGTAAATAATTTATGGGGTACCTGTCAAAAACTGGTGATATAAGGATTATTAGCTCTAAATTTACCTAACATATCTCATCAACCTTTAACAATAAGGACAACAAAATAAGAGATTTTAGGGAAATTCAACTGTGAGCGTTTATCCCCTGGAATAGGGACCTGAAATCTCCAGTCATTGCCCTAAACCTGCAATCAACTGAGATTTCAGCAAATCTGCAAAACTGAGTCAGGACTGAGATAATGATCAATCATACCTTACAGTCCCTTAAAATTATGTACCTTTGTCATTTGTTAATGGTTAGATTAACTTTTCTTGTCACAACTGTGTCCACTTCAACTCCTCAAGTTCAACTCACTTTCCTGTTTTTTCTTAACTTTCCTTTGTTGAAAGGGTTCCCCCTGACCTCTGTCAAGGCTATTCCCTCTTCAGCTTATCTTCCCCAAAAGCTAAAGTTCTTCCTGTTTTCTATTAAGTTCCACTTAAAACTTTTGCCTATAAATTTTTGCCATTGTCTCAGGTTTAATTTCTATTATCACTGAAGCAAGGACCCATGCTAGCCAGTGACAGTGGGAGAATGTATTTAGGCATTTTCCTGTTGAATTTTAAAAGGAATATGGAGAACAATGGAGTGAGGGTGGAGGAAAGTGTTTGATAAATCAAATGAGTCATTATTTGTATAACTGAGTAACAAAAATGAAGATATCATATGTAATACAGCATCCATTGTTAATTCCCCAATATCTTCTCTATAATGGTATATTTCCTCTATTGTTTTTTCCGTTATTCTTGTTTATAACTGAATAACAAATGCTAAGATAACATTATGTAATACAGCACCCATTGTTAATTCCCTACTATCTTCTCTATAATTGTGTAGTTCCTTTACTGTTTTTGTGATATTCTGGTTTATAAATGAGTAACTTATGTGAAGATTATATTATGTAATATAGCATCCATCGTCAATTCCCTACTATCTCCTCTATAATTTTGAATTTCCCTATTGTTTTTGTGTTATTCAGGTTAATATTCTTTTATCTTTAAAATAAAATTTTAAAAAATAAATAAATAAAAAGGAATGTGTTTGTAAACCAATGTTGTATGTATAAAAACTTACCAACAGAAACATTTCCAAGTAATTACTTCAACTATTATTATGAGATCCTTAGAGTTGTCCTCTTACTAATTCTAATTTTATAATTTCTGTTGCTTTAGAGCAAATTTGAATTACTTTCCTTCCTTAAAAACAGATTTGAAATTGTACTGTAGAAACACAATTATCAATAAATGCCACTGAAATAATCAGGCAAAGACATTTAAAGTGAATACTGCAACCAAAAATCTTTTTTAAATCTTTAATTTTCTAGGATTTCCAGGAAGGTGGTAGAAGGGTGAGCTGCAGAAAAGAGCCTCTCCAATATCTGGAATCCAGATGATGGACTATAGCAACGTGAGGAAAGGAAGGAGGAGCGAAGTGGGTCACAGGACCCAGAAAAGTTCTGAGGTAAGAATCAGAGCCCACAAGAAGACTGAAGAGAGGGACCACAGTGCAGAAGAGGGAAGTGGCAAGTCTCAGCTTGTGGCGGGAGAGGGGCAGCTCCAGCTTACAGAGACAGTGACTGCTGGCAACCCCAGAGGCTGCCGTGGAGAAATGCACTAGCATAACAGAATACTGGATGCTGCAGAATACAGTGGCTGGTGGGCTATTCAGGTTCAGATATTCTCCAGGAAAGGGTGATTGGACAGTAGCCATTTTATAAAAGGGACCAACAGAAGCCAGGGCTCAGAGCAGCTGCAGGTTGGCTGCCACTAGCTGCTCCAAGTGTCAGAGTGAGCCACAACTGAGTTCAAGTCATCAGGAGGCAGAGAGCTGAGACCAAGCAGACATCACAGTGTCACAGGATGACAGCCTCACTGTCATGGTGTCACAGCCTCACTGCCAGAAACCAGAGGGAGCCTGAACTTCAGTGGAATTAAAGACCAGATTTGCTGGAACTATCCTCCATTCCAAGAATTCTACTGCTGGACTGCTGAGATCAATCAGCATGCATCTGGGCTCTGTCTGCCCTCTCCGTCAAACAGGGACAGCAGAGACATTCCCTGAGGGAGACCTTTTTTGTGTTTTTCTTTCTTTCCTTGATTTTTGAGTTTTTTATTTCTTTTATTTGTTCAAATATTTTCCATAGTTTTTCTCTTTCTCTTGATGTTTCTTTTTGTTTTTATAGAACATTTTCTCAAGTTTTTTGTTCTATCCTTGTTTCTTTCCCTTCTTTCCTTCCCTCCTGTCTTTTTCAACAGTTCTCAAAGCTTGTGTAATGTTAATGTGTCCTCCACTCATGCTTCTAATTCTTTCTCTTCTATTTCTCTGTTTTTTCCCCTAACTACTCTTAAATATTCTGCCATGAGGGTAAAATCAGCATACTGAGGGCAAATTTACAGTACACAATTTTCTGGTTTGTTTTAGATTTTGTTATATAACTACAAAGCCTGTATATATGGCTAAAGGTAGCAAATTAATAGTTACCATAGTTTATCATTTTTAGGGTGTTTTGATGCTATTATCACTAATGACTGTACTGTTTTATCCAAGGTAACCTAACTGTTCTAGTCAGGTGTTTGCCTAATGTGCCAAGAGTGAGATTTCCTGAGGGTCAAAAACAACACTATAGGCCAATGCCAAAAAACAGGTACTAGGCCAAATAGGTGGCAACTTCTCATCCCAAATAAATTGAAGAGGTAGGATCTTGCAACAAATTCAAAATACAAAAGTCAGTTGCACCTGGAGCACATCTCTGAGAAGTAGTCATTTCCTAAGAGTTCTTAATCCTAGCAATAAAGACACCCACTGTAAACAACTTACACGTATCAAGGCAGGAACTGAACTTTAACAAAGGAAAATGAGACCTGGAAGCAAGATGCAACCCCAGAGTTCCGTCCTGTAAAAGACGAACCCAAGGAGCAGTAAACTGGGACAACTGAAGATGTCACAAAGCAGATGGATGAGGCTCTAGAAAAAATCAATTCAGAAATAATTTCTCAAAAACGTCAGAGATGATGACTATAGCAAAGACGTCACTCAAGGGTGACCCAAGAGAGAATGCACTTTTTCAAAAAATAGACGGCTTCAGAAAATGACAGAAATCATGAATGCCCAACATTGAAAAGAAACAGAATCCATGAACAGATTCAATCAAATAATCAGGAGATTAAAAATTCTATGGAAAGTTTGTGCAGAAAAATGAACTTATATGAGAACAGAATATCAGATCTACAAGACAGGATTGCAGTTAGCTATCGTGAAAAGAGAGATTTCTTAAAAATAGAAACCATGAAAAATCAATCTAACAGCCACCAGATGATGCGAAGAAAAATAATATAAGGTTAATTGGAGTTAATGAAAAAGGAAGCGAGTGCAAGTAATATAAGTCTGTTTATAGAAAACTTCCCAAGCTTGGAAAAAAATTTTGACATAGAGATCAGTGAGGGGAACTCCAATTGGAACTCCAATTAGCCATCATCAAAAATAATCTACATTCTGGCATAGAGTCAGGATTCCATAAATTCAACACAAGAAGAGATTACTAAAAGCTATTACAGAAAAGAAACAAATCACTTATAAAGGAAAGCCCAAAAGAATTACAGCATATTTCTCAACACAAACCCTTAAGTGAAGGAGAGCTTAGAGTGGAGTATTTCAAACCCTAAAAGGAAACAATCTATAACCCAGATTGATGTACCGTGCAAACTGTCTTTCAAAATTGATGGAGAAATAGGATCCTTCATAACAAAGTACACCTGAAGAAATTCATGACCATAAGACCAGCACCCAAAATGTTCTGAAGGGTACTCTAGAAACAAATAAGAAAATTACAGCTCCATGAAACTCCACAGAAGGCAGGAGAGCTAAACAGAAGGGAACCAATAACAGGAAAATACTATGACAAGGATAACTCATTATCTATTAGTTATAAGCATCAACGTAAATGGTCGTAATTCACCAGTCAAAAGAAGCAAACTGGCAGAATGTCTCAAGAAATAAGGTCCAACAATATGCTACATAAAAGAAACACATTTGATTTTAAAAGATATTTATAGATGTAGTCAAAGGATGGAAAAAATACTCAATGTGATAAGAACCCAAAATAAAGCAGGGGTAGCTATGCTGTAAGGGATGGTGACTTTTATCACATCATTTTAAGATAGAATAATTCTAGTCTTAATACAAGCCTCAAAATGTGTCTTGAGAAACATCTTGGAGGGGTTGTAAAGAGTTAACTTTGCAGTCCTGACTCTGCCCTGGAATTCTTCTCCTTGCCTGAGTTGTTAAAGTAGATATCATTGTGGCCAGAGTCTGACCCAGTCACATGATGCAAGAAAAACAACTGTGGCCAGGCCTAAACATGCCAATCTATTACCAATCTATTACCATGGAAACCAAAAATGTATATAAGGTGAGCACAAAGGCAGTTAAGGGCCACATTCTCTGATAGGCAAATTGAGAAGGGGGGATGACTGGTCCAATTGGTTCTTTTATTAAAGTTAGTAAAACTCCATTTGTTCTGAATGAGTTCTTTCAATTCCTGCAGAGTTCAACCCGATTTTTTATTTTTGCCATAACAATGCTACTTGCAAACAAGGTGCATTTGAAGCCAAGACTGATTAAGAGAGACAAATAAAGACACTACATTCTTGTTAAGAGAATAATTAACAGCACCAGATACCAGCACAACCATTGAAAAAAAAATTAGGACATCAAAAATCAAATGAGCACTAATACAACTGTAATGGGGAACCTCAATATCACACTGTCACAAAGAGACATTAATCTAGACAAAAAAAATCAGCAAAGAAATATCAGAAATAAACCAAATTTTAAACAAATGGACTTAGTAGATGTCTACAGAGTGTTCTACTCCTCAACATAAGAATACAAATTCTTTTCAGCTACACACAGGATATTCTCCAAAAGAGGCCACATGCTAGTTCATAGAACATGCTTCAGTAAACACAAACAATCCAAAACATCCCATGCATATTATTAAACCAGAGTGTTATAAAATTGGAAATCAATGGCAAAATAAATCTCAAAAACTTCATAAATACATAGAAATTAAATATCACAATCCCGGACAACCAAGTGACAGATGAAATTAAGAAATCAGACAGGCTCTACAGATAAATGATGATGCCTACATAATATACCAGGACTTTACAAGATACAATGAGAGCAGTGCTATGAGGAAAATACATAGCAGAGATTTTCTAAATCAGGAAAACAAAGTAATGTCAAATAATCTAATGTCCTAATGTTAAACTTCAGGTTTCTAGAAAGACAAGAACAAGTCAAGCCCAAAATTTGTAAGACTTAGTCAATTTTAAAGATCACAGCAGAAATTAATGCAATTGAGACTAAGAAAATAATACAAAGAATAAATAAATTCAAGAGTTCGTTCTTTGAAAGATCAAATAGGATTAAGAAATTCCTGGCCAATGTTATTTTTAAAAAGGAAAAAAAAAGACTCAAATCTGTGCAATTAAAAATGAAAAAGTGCATGATCACAGCACATCCTGTGGAAATCCAGATCATTCATACCTGCTCTGAGAAACTGTACTCACATAAGATGAGAACACAGGAAAAACGGACAGATTGCTAGGTACATATTAATTATCAAAGCTAAATCAAAAGCATATGAAAATTCTAAATAAATCAATATTAATCAATGAAATTAAAGACTTAATTAAAAGTCTACCAATAAAGAAAAGCCCAGGTCCCAATGGATTCACTGTTGAATTATATAAGAAATTGAGAGAAGATATAATTCCACTACTCCTAAAACTCTTTAATGAAACTGAAAGTGAAATAAAACTTCCAAATTCATTCATGGAAGCATGCATTATCCTGGTACCCTAACTGGAGAAGGATCCAACCAAAAAACGAGAAATATAGGCCAATCTCCCTAGTGAACAAAGATGCAAAAGTCTTCAATAAGATACTGGCAAACAGAATGCAGTAATCAATCAAGAAGATTATACACCATGATCAAGTGAGATTCATCCCAGGGATGCAGAGATAGTTCAACATATATAAATCAATAAATGTAATAACCCCTGTCAACAGTCAAAGACAAGAAATTACATGATCATCTCCATAGATGCAGAATAAGCATTTCAATACCCGGTTCAGGATCAAACTCTACAAAATATTTCAATAGGTGGTCTTTATCTCTGTTTGATAAAGGCATCTATGACAAACTAACAGCCAACATCATACTAAATGGACAGAACACATTTTTGTGGTTTTTTTCCCGGTACCGGGGATCAAACTCAGGACCGTGCGCTTGTGCTTGCACTTGCCAGGCAAGCGCTTATGCCACTGAGCTATACCCCCAGCCCCCTAAATGGACAGAAACTGAAATACTTCACTCTAAAATCAGGAATAAGACAAGGATGTACACTCTCACCATCCTGTTTTATCTAGTTCTGGAAACATTAGCCAGAGCAATTAACCAAGAGAAAGAAATAAAAGAATAAGGGTAGAAGAGGAAGAATTTAAATCATCATTTGTGAATGACATGACCTTCTGCGTAGATGACCCCAGAACTCCACCAAAATACTTGTAGATTTAATAACCAAATTCAGTAGCATAACTGGATGCAAGGTCAACACTCAAAAATCAATATCACCCTGTACATGAAAAACAAGCTCAATGAGAGAGAAAATAGGGAAACCACGCCTTTCACAATACAATTTCCAAAAAAAATGAAATACCTAAGAATCAACCTAAGGAAGTAAACAAAAAACATTTACAATGAAAACTACTCTGATTACTCTCAGTACTCTGAAAAAAGAGATCAAAAAGGATATCAGAGTATGGAAAGATCCCCTGCTTTTGGGTAGGAAGAACAAATTCAGTGAAAATGGCCATACTTCCAAAATGGTTACACAGATTTAATGCAATCCCAATCAAAAATCAATCACACTACTCACAGAATTAGAGAAAACTATGCTAAAATCATTTGGAACTAGGAGAGATCTAAAAAAGCAAAAGAAATTCTGGGCAATAAAGGCAAGGTGGGGTGCTTCACAATTCCTGACTTGAAATTTTACTACAAAGCTAAAAGACCATGGCACTGGCAAAAAGCAGGCCCAGGGACCAATGGAACAGATTAGAAGATGCAGAAACAACTCCAAACACACTCAGACATCTTATCTTTGACAAATAGACCAAACACCAGCACTGGAAGAAAGATTGCTTCTTCAGTAAATGGAGCTGGAAAAACTGGATTTCCACATGCCAAAGACTAAAGCTAGACCCATGTCTCTCACCATACACTAAACTAAGATGGGAATGAAGCAAAGGTCTAAATATTGGAACAGAAACACTAAATCTACTGGAGGAAAGAGTAGTAAAACTCTTGAAGACATTCGTGTAGGCAAAGATGTTAGGAACACAACCTTTATCATACAAAAAATATAAAGAATCAATGACTAGAATCTCATTACAAAGATTTGCACAGCAAAGAGATGATCAATCGAATGAAGAGACAACCATAGTGTGGTCAGCTGTTCCTCAAACAAAGGACTAATATCAAGAATATATAAAACACTCAAAAAAAAAATCAGACCAAGTATAAAGTAAGCATTTGAAATCATAGACACTTCTCAGATAAAGAAGTATAAATGGCAAATAAGTATGGGAAAAAATGTTCAACATCACTGGTCATTCAAGAGATGCAAATTAAAACAATGCTGAGATTCCATCTCACTCCAGGAAAAGTGGCTATTACCAAGAGAACACCTAACAAATGCTGGTGTGACCACTTGTGGTGCGAGTGTGGGCTGGTGCAGCCACTACTAAAATCAGTGTGGAGATTCCTCAAAAGCCTATAAGTAGAGGTTCCATTTGACCCAGCTGTCCCCAATCTTAATATCTTCCCTAAAAATTTAAAAACATCGGACCACAGTGATATATCACACCCATGTTTATAGGAGCACAATTCATAATAGCTAAATCTTGGAAATAGCACATGAACCAGTGAATCGATAAGATATGTTTTGTCTTTTACATTATAGTACTACTCTGCCAAAAAGTATACACCTGTGGTATTTCTAAGTAAATACATGCACCTTGTGGTCACAATCTCCTGTGAAATAAATTGGGCACACACGTTCACATATCTTATGATTTCTCTGGTGTAAGAAGCAAAGTGTAAATGAGGACAAAAACATACAGTAGACACTTCAAAATAGAAAGAAAATGCTCAAATGAGAAGGGGAATTAGAAGGGAGGGGAAAAGAGGGGAAGGAAAAATAGAGAAGAGGAAAAAATTAGAAACAAACTTTTAAAAATATGGAGATGAAAAGAGCTTTAAGGAAAGAGAAGCAATGGGGAAAAAGAAGAGTCAACATATATCACGTACAGGTACAAATTTCCTATGGTGAAGATTATCAGCATGTATATTTAAAATGTACTTATAAAATCAATTTAAAGGGTGCCATCTGAGCAGCATTTGAGCAGAACTCCTCACGGGTGAGGCCTGTGGGTGTGCTCTGCCCGGCACCATCAGGCAGGGAAGGAGCCCAGGCTGGGGAGGCCATCTGAGCAGCGTTTGACCAGAACTCTTCTCAGGATAGGCCTATGGCTGGGCTCCACCCCACTAGACTTTCCGGCAGGGAGGGAGCCTGGCCTGGGGGCACCATCTGAGCAGCATTTGAGCAGAACTCTTCTCAGGGGAGGTCTGTGGGTGCACTCCACCTCATGCCTTGGGGCAGAGAAAGAGCTCACACTGGGAGGGCCCATCCCTATTGGTGGGTGAGCCCTGCAGCATGGAAACAGCCTCAGGCTTTGTGGTCCTCTGGGTTGGGAGGAAAGGCCTGCCCTCCCCTGGTCAGCTACCTGAGGATCCCAGAGCAGTGGCCTCTGCCTATCCACCATCACCTTCAAGGCTGAGGCCCTCACACTTGCCCTCCACAGCCTGGAGACCCTGGTAATAAAGGCCAGCATTCCCCCACCATCACAGGTGTGGTCTGAGCTGGGCACCCCAGCAATTGCCTAGGGTCCCTGGGCCCAGTGGTCCACAGTCTGCTACCATCTTGGGATAAGTTTGATATTCAGGTAAAGTAGGGTCCCTAGAATCCTTTTGTGAGCTGCCTGGGTAGCTTGAAGTTCAGCACTTTTCATCTGACATCCAAAATTACAAGACATAGGAGCAAAATGCAGTCTCAGAACACAACTCCACAAGTACAGGAGACAATGACATAAGAGAACTAGGAAGACACATGCCTAAAATTTCTGAAATGATCCCATCTGAAGTAAAAAAACAACTCCATCAGGCCAGAGAAGAGATACAATCAGAAGTAATCTCTCAGGCAAAAAAAATGAAATGAAAATAATAATGGAAGAAATGCTCCACACATATAGAGAAGAAACAGATAAAAAGAATAGAAAAACATAGGCAACAAATGGAAACATTACATGAGCAATTTAGGAATGAATTAGAACACATGAAACAGACTCAAAGAAATTTCCAGGAAATGAAAACGTCCACTGAAAGCTTACAAAATCACTTGAATGAATCCGAAGATAGAATTTCAGATCTTGAACATAGCATGACACCTAGCAAATCTGAAAGGAAGGATCTCTTAAAGACATCAAGGATCCAGGAAAAATCAATCCAACCGCTGCAAGACTAAGCAAAGAGAAATAATGTCCGAGTAATAAGAGTCAGTGAAATAGCAGGAGGCAACACAAATCACATAAAAAGAATATCTGAAAAAAATAATAGCAGATAATTTCCCAAGCATGGTAAAAGATACTGATGTGCACATAAACGAAGCATACAGAACTCCAATGAGCCACAACCCAAATAAAACAATACCCAGACATATAATGGTCAAGATCCCAGATATCTGGCAAAAGAACACAGTATTAAAAGCTTCTAGAGAAAAGAAACAGGTCACCTATAAAGGAAAGCCCATCAGAATCATAGCAGACTTCTCAACAAAAACCATGAAATCAAGAAGAGCTTGGAGTGAGGTATTACAGATTCTGAGAGAAAAAAACTTCCAACCCAGACTGATGTATCCTGCAAAACTATCCTTCAAATTCAATGGAGAAATTAAAATATTTCCATGACAAGGAACAACTGAATAACCTCATGAATGCCAAACCAACATTACAAAAAGTACTAAAAGATATTCTAGACAAAGAAAAAAGAGACCACAATCTCAAGAACAACAATAGAAAGGAACCCTCAAGCAG
Organism: Dinomys branickii; assembly: GCA_004027595.1. Classification (NCBI taxonomy): domain Eukaryota; kingdom Metazoa; phylum Chordata; class Mammalia; order Rodentia; family Dinomyidae; genus Dinomys; species Dinomys branickii. The sequence continues at coordinate 12,407 of PVLD010012411.1, read as the reverse complement.
AATAAGCAAGTAAACACATAGCAAAAATAGGAAAGCAAAAACAAGTAAATAGCATCACAAGAATGAGCCAAATATAACAGTTATAGCCATTAATGTAAATGACCTCAATTCACCAGTCAAAAGAAACACACTAGCAGAGTGGATTAAGAAACAAAATCCCACAATATGCTGTACACAGCAAACACACTTTACTCAAAAGGAAATCCACAGACTGAAAGTCAAAGGATGGAAATCAATTCTCCATGCAACAGGTTCCCAGAAAAAAGCAGGGTTAGCTATTATGTTTGCAGACAATGTAAACTTCAAACCAAAAACAATCAAAAGAGACAAAGAAGGCCACTACATGCTAGTTAGGGGAAGACTGCAAGAGCAAGAGATAACAATCCTAAACATGTATGCACCAAATACTGGAGCATGAAACTACATAAGTCAAATCTTAACAGGCATAAAAAACCGATCAATAACACTATTGTAGTAGAGGACCTAAGCACCCCTTTGATGCAAAGAGACAGGTCAACTGGACAAAAACTCAGGAAAGAAATAACAGACCTGAGCCAAATGTGTGAACAAATGGACTTAGTAGATATATACAGAGTGTTCCACCCCACAACATCAGAATACACATTTTTCTCATCTGCACATGGGACTTTCTCTAAATGAGACCACATTCTAGCCCATAGAGCATACTTACCTAAATGCAAAAGAATTTAAATCATCCCATGCATATTGTCTGACCACAGCGCAATGAAGTTGGAAATTAATGACAAAAGGAACTCCAAAAACTCCATAAACACTTGGAAATTAGACAATAACCTCTTGAACTACCAAGGGATCACAGAAGGAATTAGAAAATGCAAATACAATTTATTGGAATCTGAGGAATGCAGCAAAAGCAGTACTCAGAGGGAAATTTATAGCAATGAACTCACACATAAAGAAAACAGAAAGAGAGCAGATAAATAGCCTAATACTGTACCTCAAATTTTAGAAAAAGAAGAACATGTCAAGCACAAAGCCCAAAGAATGGAGGAGACTATAAATTTCAGGGCAGAAATTAATGAATTGAGATGAAGAAAACACCACAAAAAATAGGGGAATCAAAGAGATGGTTCTTTGAAAGAATTAATAAAATTGATAAACCCCTAGCCAACCTTATCCAAAAAAAAAACAAAAGGAAAGAACTCAAATTCATTCAATAAGGAATGAAAAGGATGAAATCACCACAGATGCTACAGATATTCAAATACCTACCTACTTTGAAAATCTTCACTCTCATAAGATAGAAAACTCAGAAGAAATGGGCAGATTTCTAGAAATGTATGAATTACCAACGTTGAATCAGGAAGATATAAAAATCTTGAAGAACCCAATATCAATTAATGAGATTGAGAATGTCATTAAAAACTTACCGACAAAGAAAAGCCCAGGCCCTGATGGATTCACAGCAGAATTCTACAAAACATTCAGAGAAGATTTAATGCCAACACTCCTCAAACTCTGAAATGAAATTGAAATGAAAGCAATTCTCCCTAACTCATTTCTGGAGGCAAGTATTATACTGATGCCAACACCTGAGAAAGACCCAACCAAGAAAGAGAACTATAGGGCAATCTCTCTAATGAACATAGATGCAAAGATACTCAATAAAATACTAGCAAATAGAATGTAGCAAATCATAAGGAAAATTATACACCATGGCCAGGTTGGATTCATTCCAGCAATGCAGGAAAGGTCCAATATTCACAAGTCAATTAATGTAATACACCATATCAATAGAGCCAAAGACAAAAACCACATGATCATCTCAATAGATGCGGAAAAAGTGTTTGATAAAGTCCAACATGCATTCATGTTAAAAACCCTAGAAAAAAATGGAATAGATGGCCTTTACCTCAATCTGATCAAAGCCATCTATGACAAACCAACAGCCAACATCATACTAAATGGACAAAAACTGAAAGCTTTCATTTTAAATTCAGGAGCAAGGCAAGGACGTCTACTCTCACCACTCCTATTCAACATATTCTGGAAGCATTAGCTAGAGCAATTAGACAAGAGAGAGAAATAAAAGGAATAAGGATAGGAAAGGAAGAAGTAAAACCATCACTGTTTACAGATGACATGATACTTTACATGGAAGACCCCAAAAACTCCACAAGAAAACTCCTGGAATTAATTGACAAATTCAGCAGAGTAGCTGGATACAAAGTCAGCACCCAAAAATCAATAGCATTCCTATACACAAACAAGAAACAGACTGAGAGAGAAATTAAGGAAACCATACCTTTTACAATAGCAACCAAGAAACTGAAATATTTAGGAATCAATCTAATGAAGAGGTAAAAGATAAATTCAGTGAAAACTATAGTACTCTGAAAAAAAGAGATTGAAGAGGATTTCAATAAATGGAAAAACATACCCTGCTCATGGTTAGGAAGAACCAACATTGTGAAAATGGCCATACTACCAAAATTGTTATACAGATTCAATGCAATTCCCATTAAACTACCATTAGCATACCTCACAGATCTAGTGAAAACATTCCTTAAATTCATTGATTGCAAAAGTAATCCTGGGCAACAGGGCCAAGTCAGGTAGAACCACAATCCCTGACCTGAAATTATACTACAAAGCTACTGTAATAAATCAACCTGGTACTGGCTCAAAAACAGACCTGAGGATCAATGGAACAGACTGGAAGATGCAGCCACAACCACAAACACACTCAGCCACCTAATATTTGACAAAGAGGCCAAACAAGCTCACTGGAAGAAAGATAACCTCTTTAATAAATGGTGCTGGACAAATTGACTTGCCTCTTGCCAAAGACTGAAATAGACCCAAGTCTATCACCATGCACCAAACTCAAGTCAAAATGGATCACAGATCTCAATATTAGAACAGAAACACTAAATCTATTGGAAAAGAAGGTAGGTAAACATCTTGAAGACATAGGAGTAGGCAGAGAGTTCATGAACAAAATCAAACTTCAAGGGAAACACTCCAAAGAATCAATAGCTGGGACCTCATCTTACTAAAAAGTTATTGCACATCTAAAGAAATCACCAGCAGAGTAAAAAGAAAACCCACAAATTGGGAAAAAATGCTAACTGGCTGTCCCTCAGCCTTCTATCTGGAACATACAAAGAATTAAAAAATATGAACCTGTCCAAATTCAAAGACCCAATCTAGAAATGGGCATCTGATATGAATATACACTTCTCAGATAAAGAAATAGAAAGGGCAAATAAATATATGAGAAAATGTTCTACATCTTTAGTCATTCAAGAAATATAAATGAAAACAACAGTGAGATTTCATCTCACCCCAGTAAGATTGGCCAGCATTAAGAATCAACCAATAACAAATGCTGGCGAGGCTGTGGAGAAATAGGGATTCTATTACACTGCTGGTGGGAATGCAGACTGGTGCAACCACTATGGAGAGCAGTTTGGAGATTTCTCAGCAAACTAGGTCTAGAGGTTCCATTCAAACCAGCTATTCCCCTTCTGGGTATTTTCCCAGAAGATCTGAAAACATCATATCACTGTGCTATATGTGCACCCATGTTTATAGCAGTGCAATTTATAATAGCTAAATGGTGGAAGCAACCCAAATGTCCATCCACTGAGGACTAGATAAAAAAACTGTGGCATTTTTATATAATGGAATATTACTCAGCTATAAAGAAAGACAAACTTGAGGCTTTTATGGGCAAATGGTCACAATTAGAGACCATACTAATAAGTGAAATAAATCAGATGTGCATGTGTGAGCAACGTATTATATCACTAGTGTAAGAAACTGAAAGTGGGAATATAAGTTAGGAGGTATGAAAGGAAACTGCTCAAAAGTAAAGAGCAAATGGGATGAGGGAAAGGAGAAAAAGAAGAAAGGGATAACTATGTATGTATGTATGTATGTATGTATGTATGTATGTATATGCAGGATCACTAACAAGGTTGCACTATTGACTTTATGTCTCTTTATCGGAAGGAACAGTTAATGAGTACTTGTTTGATCAATACTGTATGTCTATATGTGTTTTCCTGAATATACACTTTGAAGTTAGCAATATGTAATACAACAACCATTGTTAATTCCCTCTCACCTTGTCCGTAATTCAGTTTTGATTGTACTGTTCTTGCGCTACTTTGTGTCTGTTTGTTAATGTTTTCACTCTTCTACTTTTAAAATTAAAAAAATTAATTTAGAATATAATAAGGTGGAAGAAAGTACAAATCATACATCTGGTATTTATTATGTAAAATATATATAAAAACCCAAATAACTCAGTAACAAGAAAGCAATCTAAAAATGGGCAAAGAATTTAAGTTATTAATGAAAATAAACATATAAATGACCAACAAGTATATGCAAAACTTCTAAACATTATGAATCATCACAGAAACGCAAATGAAAATAATGTGATATACCAACTTACTCCTGTAAGGATGGGAATGTAGGGGATTAACTAATGGTCCAGTTATAACAGACAACTGAACTGAATCAGCATGGTGCTGGGCGTGGAAGGCTCACCTGACGGCTGTTGCCAACGGCACAAAGAGTGAACTGGCGGGGAAGATGGTGCTGTTGATTCTCCTGAGAAGCTTGTCACACTGGTTTCCTGATATGAGTTCAACTGTTCTCATCAGAGTAAGAGCTCAGGTCCTCACTATTACTGAGGATGGATTCAGTTCTTTTGGGGGGAACTCTGGTACTTACCTTGAGCATCGCTTCCTGGCTCCAGTGCAGATCCCTCAGCCCACTAGCACAGATCGACTTTCTACCTTCCACCATTGGCCTCTGGGCCTTCCCAGTGCAGATCCTTGATACAGACTTGCAATGGGCTCTAGGTGTTCAGCTGGACCTGTGCAGGACATTGTTGTGCCACCCAGGCCCTCAGCTGGATTCTTTGGGTCTCTAGTGTATGGACAGATCCCCTGCACTCTTCTGCATTTGACTCTGAGTGAATATTATAAAACAATCCTAGAAATTTTGTGTCCTGTATTAAATCTGTTCCCTTACAAGCCCTGACCATAACAGCTAGTATCAAAAGCCAGCTGATGATAAGGCCGGGCAAAGGTGGAGCAAAAAGACAACACTTGTGCTCTGTGGGAACATAAATTAGCATAGCAATTATAGGAAACAATATGGAGGTTCTTCAAAAAGCTAAAAAAGAGCTACGATATGATGCAGTGATCCCACTCTGCGAATACACCCAAGGAAGCAAAATTAATAACTCTGAGAGACATCGGTACCCCCATGTTCATTGTAATATTCCTCGCAATAGCCACAGAATGGAACCAAGCTACATATCCATGGGTGGAGCAGTAGGTAGGAAAATGTGGTAAGATTTTAGTTAATAGATACAAAAGTTCAGTTACATGGAATGTGTTAATATGGTCTGGAAATCAAATATATAATATAGTAACTATAATCAATAGGACTATATTGTACACTTGAAATTTTCTTTTAAAAAAAGTAGATCTTAAATGTTACTACAACACACATATAACTGTAATTATGGGAGGTGATGGATATTTTAATTAGTTAGATAGATAGTGGTGACCCTTTCCCATCACGTGTCCATATATCAAAGCCTATTATATACCTTAATATACACAGTTTTTATAAATTATACCTCATCAAAGCTAGTAAGGGAAAGTCAATAGAAAATAAATATATGTGCTGAATTAGAAAAAAAAAATTCTAGAATTATTTTTCCAAGTAGTGTAGGTATTTAAAACAAGGTCAGCAAAGAAAAATGAAAGTAATGTAAGAGTTTTCGTTAAAGATTTGAATGGGTACAACTATGAAAGATTGAAAATAGTTCATTAATATTTTTGTTTTAGAAGAGTTATTCTTTTGAAACTGATTGACACATATAGACAATAACAAAGACCACTGCTGGCGAGAGAAAGGACTGACTGACTGGTTGGTTTATTGATTGATTGATTGTAGTTAGAGCCACTTGCAAGCTTTGCATGCAATGTAATCTAAAACTGAATTCCAGAAAGGGCAGAGTCTTTCCTAGGTTGGCTTGAGGTAGCATATTAGTGTCTTTCATAAGGTCAAGTGACTCATATCAGTGCATGTAAGTATCTTGACTGCTGAGGCCAAGGGAGGACAGTTTTGATGTTCCACGCTAGGGAGAAATAAGACGCACTTTTAACAATCACATAAGTGTGCTGAAAATTTGGAATCTGGAGTAATCCCAAATGCAGGAACACTTCTTTCCAATTGCCACCGATTCTCCTGCACAAGTCTACAGTGCTTCAGGATGCATATAGATGAGCTGGAATGTCAATCCCAGGGGTATTCAGAGCTTGTTATGGCTTCTGTCTAGATATTCCCTTGAAGCCTGAGCAGTCATAGGTAGGCTTTTTCAAAGGTCGCTAGGTCTAGAATTTGTGGTACTGGGATTAAAGATGTGTGAGTATGAATTATTCCACTGATTGGTTTGGTGCCCACCCTAAGTCAGGTAGCCTAGATCAAATATAAAAGAACCAAAAAGAAGTTTGTTGCTCATCCTCTGCTTGCTGCTTTGGCTATGTCTTGTCTGGCATGAGCTGTTTCTCTTCTGTGATCCCCCTCTGCCACTCCATCCTGCCTTGGAGTCAGCCTACTATGGGCTTAAACCTTTATAAATGGTGAGACAAATAAACCTTTCCTCCATTAATTCCAAGTGTAAGGTATTTTGTCTCAACAGTGAGAAAAGTAACTAAGAAAGATCTAAAGTCACATTTCAAGGATGTCTTTAATGTGCATAGGATGGAATTTGACCTCAACACATTTGCCATAAGAGGTACACTGATTGTGGTGAACCCAGCCTCAAATCTAGTTTAACTCCTAACTGGATCTCAAGATCTCTCTATAGTTATCTAACAGCAGAAAAGAAGGGAAGATTCATTCTACCACAAGTGTTCTTTAAATATAATGCTCATCATATAATAGAAAATAATAACATATTCAAAGAAACAGCATAATGTGATCCACAATCAAGATTTAAAACAAAAAGAACCAAAATCACAAATGATCCAGATACAGGATTATTATACCACAAACTTAACAAATCATAAAATTTCAAATAACATAAAAGAGAAGGAATTTCAGAGGAGACATACCCTAAAAATTTTAAACCAAGTGAAAATTTGAGATGTTAAAACTATATCTGAGCTGGGGATATAGCTCAGTGGCACAAGTGCCTGCCTGGCAAGCACAAAGTCCTGAGTTCAATTCCTGGTACCAAAAAAAACTTTATCCAAGTTAAGAGTTTTCTAAACAGTCTAAACCCACCAAATTCAGTAAAATAATTAGAAAACTCATAGGCCAGTAGCAATAATATAAACTGAGTGACATACTTTAAAAAGAAATAAAAAAAGGAGCTTTAGAAATATGTAGTAAAGTAGCATAAAGCAATGGAAGCGACCCCAGGACCACAGTAATTCCCAGGAATCCAGTCAAAAAACATATGGGAGCTGGAGCACAACAGAAAAAGTGAGCTACAGACAGAGACAGCTACACAGCCCCACAGCCTTCACACTCCAAAACCAAACAGAAAGCATGAGCTGAATTACCGGGCTTCAGCTCTCACCCTGAACTCTCTCTCCGAGCAATGTGAGTCTTGGTGGCCCAAGCAGGCACCATGTGATCCTGACAACAACAGGCTGAGTCAACGGGCTTTGGAACTCACCTAAACTACTAATACGAGCACCAAGAAATACTCCACACTGCTTGCATATATGAAAAAGGTATGAACCCATAGCACCAAACTACACGAAAAGCAGCAGCCCTGGAACCGGACAGACAACAATATACGCTACACATCAGACCCAAGAAAATCCTCCAACTCTTTCAGAGAACTAATAACTAAACTCGGTATACACCACGGACTACCACAGTGAGCACAGGTGGAGGAGACCTCACATCACTTGTGCGCAACCTCATAAGTGCACCCAATGCCCAACGAGATCGAGAGGTGGAATGAGACAAAGACATGCAACTAAGGTGTGGACCCACCTCTCTAGCTGGGTGGGGATAGTCTCCAAAGTGTCATACGAGACATGTAGGAGGACAAAGGGGAGGGGCCTCCCTTCGGGTTGCATGAGAGCCCCAAGGACCTAGACTGGGCCTCTGGCAGAGTGGTGTAGAGGTGGAGTCCGGGTGTTCACATAGACGAGACCACAAGCTCAGATCAGCCATGGGAGAGGGCTCCAAGACCCAGATGCGGCCCCAGCCCCCGGCGGGGTGTGCCCGCAGCGCTCTGCACCCCCAACCCCCAGTGAGGCGAAGCACCAGTGCTCCGCACCTCCAGCCCTTGCCCCCGGCCCCTGGCGGGGTGTGCTCCTGGCACTCCATGCCACCGGCCCCGGCTGAGAGAGCCATCAGTGCTCCACACCCCTGGCCCCCAGCGGGGTGAACCACTGGCGCTCCACGCCCCGCCCTCTGGCGGGGTGAGCCACCAGCACTCCGCCTCCCCAGCCCCCGACTAGGCGTGCCCCCAGCACTCTGTGCCCCCAAGCCACCGGTGCTCCCCACCCCCAGCCCCTCGGCGGTGCAAGCCACTGGCGCTCCACACCCCCAGCCCGTGCCCCCGGCCCCCAGTGGGGCATGCCCCCGGTGCTCTGCACCACCAGACCCCAGTGGGGTGAGCCACCGATGCTCCCCACCCCCGACCAGTGCACCCGGCCCCCAGCGGGGCGTGCCCAGTGCAGGACAGCTATGAAGATTCGCCTGAGTCTATAGATGTGGATGCACTGTCAGAGCCTGGCAGCTCATGTATAACCTTGCCTATTTGACTGGGCACCTGATAGCAATGAGGGCTTGCCAAAGGGTGCTTCTCAACCACCTGCCATAGCAATTTGTGTACACCCATGTATTATACAGGATAATTAGAAACAGCCAAGTCTCTTCCCAAAGTGAGAACAAGAGGGAGTAAATAAACCAAACACCACAGTTATTGCCAGTGGGAAGACCACTGATAGGGTGGTGGAATAACGGAGACGAAGTGGAGGAAAATGATTAACTATGTAACTGAGTAACAAAGATGAAGATAACATTCTGTAATACAGCATCCAGGCTTAACTCCCTACTATTTTCTCTGTAATTTGGTATTTCCTTTATTGTTTTTGTGTTAACAAATGCAACGATAACACTATGTAAGACAGTATCCAGTGATGATTCCCTACTATCTCCACTGTAAACCGGTATTTCCTTTATTGTTTTTGTTTTAACAAATGTGAAGATAACATTATGTTATACAGCATCCAATAGCAATTCCCTATTATCTTCTCTACAATTTGGTGTTTTCTGTATAGTTTTTGTGTTATTCTGGTTTCTTTTGTCTTAAAAATAAAAAAATAAAACATAAAAAAATGAAAAGAAATATGTAGCAAAACAATGAATAGCCTAATATGCATGTAATTGGAATTACAATCAGAAGAGAAAATCAGACAGAAGAATTATTTTAAGACATTGTCTTGGTTACTTTTTTCTTGTTGCGGAGACAAAATACCCAACTCTCAAAATGAAGGAAGGAAAGGTTTATTTAGCTTACAGTTTGTGGAGTTTTCAGTCCATACTTGGCTGGTTCTGAGGCAGAGTGGCACATGGCAGAGGGCAAACTGTTCATGGCAGCAGAGCACAGCAAAAACCACAAGCAAAAGGGAGGAATGGCTGCAAGCAGCCTCTTTCCTTCCCTTACATTGTAAACAGCCTACCCCGACCCAGGGGGCATTTAGCTCTCACACAATCTCCATGCCTTCCTTTTCTACAGGCTCGGGATATATACGAAGTAAGCAAGTTGGCTTCCTGCTGAATCACTCAGCCAAAACTCTAGACTCCCCAAGTTGACAAAATGTATCAACCACAACAGACATGTTGGTAAAAAGTTTTTCCAAAATCAGTGAAATATATTAATTCTTATGTACAAGCAACTTAGAGAACCGATTGCAGGCTAAATAATAGAAAATCATACCTGAGCTTATAATACTACTCTCTTTAAAATAAAAAATAAATAGAAAATATTACAAGAAGATAAAAGAGGGGCTGGGGATATAGCTCAGTGGAATAAGCGCTTGCCTAGCAAGCGCAGGGTCCTGAGTTCGATCCCCAGAACCGCAAAAAAAAAAAAAAAAAAAAAGAAGATAAAAGTAGTCACATTATATTTACAAGAACAATAGAGTATTTCTCACTAGAAATAATGAAAATTAGAAAAATAGGGACTGATGTCATAAGGTTTTGTAACAAAAGACAACCTAAAATTCTATGTTTAACAAACAATCAAATTTTAAAAAGAAGTAAAAACACTTCCAAATGAACAAACTCTGAGATTTGTTATCAGCACATCTGCACTAGAAGAAATACTAAAGGAATTTCAGAATGAAGGGGAATTACTTCAGATTGAAGCCTGGACATACAAGAAGAAAATCCTCAATAAACAGTACTACTTTTAAAAATTAAAATAAGCCTTTCATGGGTCCAAACAATACAATTAATAGTGTGTTGTGAGCTTTACAATACATATAGCAGTATATGATAAAAATAAAGCAAAGTGTGGAAGAGGATATATAGAATAATATATTCTTGATTTTTTATTTTCAGTGTTTGTTTGTTTGTTTGTTTGTTTGTTTGCTTTTTGACACAGGGTCTCCTGAGGGTAGTTCAAGCTGCTGATAAACTCACTACATAGCCAGGGCTGGCTTTGAATTCATGGTCATCCTCCCGCCTCAACATCCGGAGTGTTGGAGTTACAGCCATGTTCCTCCACACCTGGCTCTTATATTATACTTAAAGAGATCCAATTCTAACTCAAGACAGCTGCAATGAAGTATGGGCATTCACTGTAATCTCTAAGCACAAATACAGAAAGTGGGCAGCTGAAAGTCAGGAAAGAGGACTGAGGTAAAAGCAAAAACTTGCTTCCCAAGATTATGAAACAAATAAGTGAGGATAGAACTTCACCCTTGTGTTTAAGAAATAATCTTCTATTTTCATATAACTATTTCTCACAATAATCACATTCAAAAAGGAGATTTTGAAGTATCTGCATCCAAAATAGTTGAGGATTTTCAAAAGAAATATTTTTAGTTTACTCCTGCATACATCCATACTTCAGTGAAGATAAAGTTATATTTCCCCAAATTTATTTAAGAATCTACTGCTGAGAGCATTCTGTTAAACCCTGCAAGGGTAATAATATAATAAATGGTGGAAGTCGTATTTTATTAACTTTCAACATTCATAGTGGATCATTTCAAGGCGCAGTTTTACATCTATTCAATACACCATGTGATTAATATTCAAGAATCCAATCAGTGGGACAAAATCACTGGTTTCCTGCAATTAAAACAGTTCAGTTTACAACAAAGATTTCATCCTAAATCTTTTCTGTCAGATATTAGGGACAGAGAAGCAAAGATTTGAAGGATCATAGTCATGAAAGTAAATGAAGACTAGGACCAGAGAGCTGAAATCGTTAATCAAGATTAACGAAGATAGACAATTTTTTAATACCAAATTCTTACTCAATTCCTTTGAATTCAATACAGTGAGAACTCAAATGTCACTCTTATTGGGTGCCCTAAACTGAATGAAGAAAGATAGACATTTTGGGGACCAAAGTATGGCTCAATGGTATGGCATTTGCTTAGTATATAAAAGATACCTAGTTCCATCCCCTCCAATAAATAAATAAACCTTTGAGTGGAATTTTCACACTCTGTGTTATTATATCAAGTGACCTTACTGGACATTACATAATTTCTCTATCCTAAGACTGTCACTCCTTGTGGTACTTACATCAAATATTATGCATTATGTGGTACTTACATCACTGAAACTTGTTTAATTTCTGCCTGATTTGGCAGACACTTTTCACTCTTTCAGCTGGCATCTTCCTAAATGGCAAGTTTTACTGTACTGTGAATAAGAATGCAAGTCACCTATTATGGGTCTCCTTCAACATTTGAAGACCATTTGATTAAAAATCAATGGGCATTGTTTTCATTTAACATTGTTCTCCTTCCACAGCAGTAATAGTTAATTAGCCCCTGGGATCCTGTGGTTTTACTCACTCTAAGAGCAAATACTTCAAATGAATATATATATTGTACCATCTAGGGGTGGCCAGCAAGTTGCTCCTTTGCTGGAAAACGCTTCCTAGTCATCCTAATCCCCACATCAGTAAAGAATTAAAGAAGCCACGTCATCCGGGGAAGATGGCGACCGGGTGAGCAGCAAGGGAGCGAACCTCCTTAATAAACACCACCAGCTCGAGACAGACTTGGTGAGCGTGAATGCCGGAACCTCGGCTGGGAAGTTTAAACTGGGCGTATTTCTCTGAGATGCCGGGGGAGATGTGGTAGGGCGGACCAGGCTGCCGGGGCGAGACGTGGGAAAGTCCC
>PVLD010012410.1:0-60565 GCA_004027595.1 Dinomys branickii | reverse complement strand
TCAAAATATTGAGCAGTAGATTCCCCAGGCAGTTCAGCAGGCAAAGGTCTGCTGCAGAGGCTGCTCCAATGACTTTTCTTTGGGGGAATGTCCCTTAAGCTTTCTGCTGAGAGTTCCGCTTAAAAGGCTGTACAGATGTTGGTTAGCTATTCCCTAGCGAGAGACCTGGGTGAGGTGTGTAAGACCGCTCCCCCGCCCTCCCAGGGTTCCCTGCAGTTATAGGGATGGATCTCCTCCCCCACTCGGTGATCTGGTCGTGAGTGCAGATAGCTCACCAGTTTTCGGAGTCCCTGCAGGCAGGAAGGTTCCAAGGTGCCAGTTTTTTGTGCTATGCTCGCGATTCGCCGCTCGCAGCCACTTGTTTCCTTGCTCTTTCCGGGTCTGGCGGAGGGAGCGTGATGCTCCGCTCCTATGCTGCTCGCGCCGCCCAGGCCGAGGGTCTAGGCTGCGCAGCCTGCCCGATGCGCGCGAAATGTGAGACTGCTGGGCGTTGCCGCTGGTAAAAAGCCGATCTCTGCCGGGAGTCGCTGGAAAGCTGCGCCGGCTCGGGAGGCGGGAGGGACCGACCTAGCTGTGGCCCCCAGGGCGCTCGGATCCAGCCAAGCCCCCTCCCCTCGCTGAGCGTCTCTGGCTCCCAGCGTCTGGGGCTTTCCCGTGTCTCGCCACGGCAGTTTGGGCCGCCCTACCGCATCTCCCCCAGCAGCTCAGAGAAACACGTTCAGTTTGATCTTCCCAGCCGAGGTCCCGGCATTCACACTCGCCAAGTCTGTCTCGAGCTGGTGGTGTTTATTAAGGAGGGTCACTCCTTTGCTGCTCACCTGGTTGCCATCTTCCCGGAAGTCTCTCAATCGCCTTTTAAATCTTTTGGCCAACTGAGTCTTAGTGTTTGAAAAGAAGATAGAAAAAAATCTTCCTAGTAATATGATTTCAGCAAAGGCTGCAGGGAAAACCTTTCTCCCAACAGATGCTCCTCACGATATGTATATAGTGTTCTTATGAGGAAGATGAGATGATTTCATTTATAAGAAGGAAAAAAATATTCTAAGTCTCTTTGGCCACACACAGTTTTGGCTATAACACTTTATGGCTCATTATGTGCCAGAAACTCTTTTAAGTAATTTTACACTTATTATTTTTCCTACTTTTCTCAAAAACGCTCCAAAGTAGGTTTTATTTTTATCTTATTTTAGAGATGAGTAGACAAGCAGAGGAAAATTAAAGTACTGGAAATTTTATACTAACAAGTATATGGTGATCTTCTTTATCTCTTTTGAACATTCTTGATTTGAAATTCATATTGTCTGCAAGTAGAATAGCCATTCCTGCTTTTTGTGGGTACTTGTTGCATGGAGTATAGTTTTCTTTCCTTGGATTTTCAGACTGCGAATTTCTTTTTCAGTTAAGTGTGGTTTTCTATATAGTATATTGTTGAATTTTGCATTTTAATCTATTCCTCATCTATTTCTTTTCTTGTGTCTATTTCTTTTGATTGGGGAATTGATACCATTTACAGTGATGGTTATAACTGATACACATTGGCTTATCTTTGTCACGTTATTTTCCTGCTATTGGATTTCTGTTTTTTCCCTTTATTTAATGGCTTGCCCTTCCTGTTGGTTTCTCTCTGTTCTTGTTCTTGGAACTGTGGTCATTTTTACCTCTGTCTAGAACATCTTTCAATATTCTTTGTACTATTGCTTTTGTTGTAATAAATTCCTTCTCTTGTTCTTTTTCATGGAAGTATCTTATTTTTCCATTAATTTTGAAAAATAGTTTTGCACAAAATGTCAATCTGGGTTGGAAGATTTTTTTCTTTTAAGACTTGAGATTCTTCACTCTAAGTTCTTCATTTGAGCGTTTGTCTTGAGAAGTCTGCTGTTCTTCTGATGGGCTTCCCTTTATATGTGATCTGTTTCTTTTAATATTTTATTCTTGTGCTGAATTTCAGGGATCCGATTATTATGTCTGTGTGGATTTATTTTGGTCATGGCTAAGTCGAGTTCTGTTCTCATGCTTGGAAAATTTTCTCTCATTATTTCTTCAGATAATTTTTTATGCCATTTGTGTAGACTCTGGATTTTCCAGAACAACTATACATCTTATATTGTTTTTATATCTATAATGTTGCAGCTGTTGAATTGTTATATCCTGACCTTTCTTACTTTTAAGTGGTCTTTCTTCATGATTGCTAAGATCCAATCTTCAGGCTCTGAAAGTCTGTCTTCAGTTTTATTCAAAGTTTCAATGCAATTTTTAATTTCTTGGGTATCTGTTTGAATCAATGTCATGCATTGTGTTTCTTTCTTATATTGATCCTCCCAAAATATTCTTTTTATGCATCTCTATTTTAGATTTGTTGAACAATTGCTTTATAAGTGTTGACATTTCCTTTTTACCTGAGAGAATATTTCTGATCTGATGTCCTCTTGCCCCATGGATTTATTTCTTTATTCCAGTTGCTGTCATTTCATTTTAAGTGTGTATCTTCCATTTTCCTTTATCTCATTGTATCCTGGGCTTGTTCTATGTGGGCTGGAAGTCAGGTGGTATCTTGCTTCTGTGTCTTGTCATTTTCTATTTCAAAAATTTTTCTTTTGTTTTTTTGTGTTGATCCCTGTAAGTTTTTGTAATAGGTGGCTATATTACTAGTATCAAGTCTTCTCTAAGAAAAGTCTACTTCTTAGATATGTCTACTGTGTGTAGAAGGTTCCTGGCTTGTGTGTGTTCCAAGATCCTACTGTACTAGTTCACTTAGAGTGAGATGTTGTTATCTGTTTGGTTTAGTCCTCAGTTCTTTGATGCTGGGCTGTGGGGAGGCTATTATCCCACAACTTCCCAATACTGTTACAGAAGTCAGAACAACTGATTACAACAGATACGACATCCTAGCTAAAGAAGTGTAATTAGGAATAAAATTAGCATTGAGCACAGTTTAGAAACTGATAAACAATGTAGGGATTAATTTTGTACCTTAAACCATAGAAGTATAATCTACAAATATATTCAGAGAGTTTCCCCTTGATAGAGCACTTTTAACCTGTGTGTGGGGGGGATTTAAGGAGGATAGTTGATAAAACAAACATAACTGTAAAGAAAGTAAAAGCAAGGCTGGGGGAAACAGGATGACCAAGCACATTTTGGGAAACTAGAGGCGAGGGGATAATAGAAAGAATGAGGGATTATCTCAATTTGGTCTCTGCGTTTGGGGGACAGGATTAGTTTTCTGTGGCTGGAGTTTTCCCAGCCACTTAGAAAAGAGGGAAAAAGAAAAGAAGAGAGAACAGAAAATGAAAATGGAAAGAAGAAAACAAAATAAATGAAAACAAAATATAATACAAAAACCGACAAATAAAACAAAAAACTCCACAAAAATTAAAAAGAGATAGAAAGAGACAGAGATAGAGAGAGAGAGACAGAGACAGACAGAGAGAGAAACACACAGAGACACACAGAGACACAGAGAGAGAGAGAGAGAGAGTGCAGGGGCCACCCCATCTGCCTGCTTCTACTCACTGTGTCTTAGTCCCCAAGCACAATGCTGCTTCACCTATCTTACCACCTATTGGCTTGTAGTGTCAGTTTTTCCTTGAACTTTTCATCCCAGTAGTTCCATCTTTCCATCCTGTGCACCCTAGCTGGGACACTACTGTGTTGCTGGCATTTTCTCTGATCTCTGCACTTTCTCTTGAGGTTCACCTCAGTCATGGCCACAGTGAGGGTAGGGGCCATTCTCTGGGCCTTCTGGCATGGTTCACCTGAGTTTCTGGCATTGCAGTGATGGTGACTGGAGGGGCCACCCCGCAGGCCTTCATCTGGGTAGCTGAGGTGGTGGCAATGGTGATGGAAGGAAAAATCATTATTTTAGACATAGAAAACTTAATCTTTTAATCACTGCAAAAACAATTAGTTTACATGACTCATTATAGCAATTAACACTTTTTAAAACCTCTAAAAGTATGAAGACAAGAATAGATACTATATTTATAAAACAGACTGTTGGTATTATCTTATTAACTGAGACCCTGGATGGAAATACGTTACCAACTTTAAAGACATCTTTACTCTTATCAAATAATTAAATTTAGCCTGTTGTTAAACTATATGAACTACAAGCATGTGAGATAATGTCTTTGTTTATCTCTAAGCAAACTTAAGTAGAACTTTTGGAGGATAATGTGCACTTAAAAGTTAACATGCATATTAAACTGAATCATGTGTAAACTTTATCAAACTGTGAAGCTTTTATTTCTATGTAAGTTTCAAGGCTATCAGTCTTTGGTGGGTAATGGTTAAAATAAGTTTCATTACCCTGAAAACCTGTATAAATGGTCTTTCCATGGAAATTTCAGAAAGAGCCAAACAACAAAATAAGAAATTGTTGAACTCAAAGAAAGCATCTACAGGTGTTAAAACCAGTTGCTAGCACAGATTGAACAGATGAACAAATACACACATGACAGTTGTTTTTAAACTAGCATGTACTTTCAGATACATCAGACTATGTATAATAGAACTATGATAATCCTTTTACAGTTTTTAGGTTAGTAACTATAAACAGACCAATCAGCACTTTTTCCTATAGGTCATAAATTAGCAGAGATCTCTTGTCAGAAGGAAAAATACCTGTTTTCACCTATGAAAACAGAGATTGTTCTTAAGAACGGATAGGTGTTGATGGTTTATTGTGTTGAAATAGACCTGTTTATGTTTAAAACTGTTAAAAACTCATGAGTCAATAGGAATATTTTTGTTTTATCAATAAACTTATATGTTATAAAACCAGTCATCCACCCAGTAGAACAGCGTTCTTGAAGGGAAAGGGAAATGAAAAGTTATTTCCAGTTCTTTCCAGAAAGACTAATGAATTTGGATTAAAACTTTCACATTTACTTTTGGAGAGTTTGAAGATTAAAATTAGAGCAGTTTTTAAGAATATAGCCTAGAGAGAAATGAAGATCAACTTTACTCTGAAAAAGTTGCAGGGAAAGAAAAATTTCTCATTCTGGAAACATGGTCCTAGAATCCAGCCAGCATAGAGTCAAAAACTGTCTTAGAACATGAGAACTATATCCTAACCATCTCATGGGCCAAAACACAATTAACACAAAATGCTTTCCCAGGGTGAGTCTCCAGTCTAAGCAAAATATGTCAATTATAACAAAAGTTATAATTGACTCCCACCATATTGCCAAAAAGAAAACCAATAATCAAAGAACTTGAATGACTGCTTTTTATCTTTCTGAGAGGGAGCAAGAAACAAATTACCATGTACAGATTGTAGATACTCCTTTGAGATTTATAGTTTTGGGCTTGTATGTGTGTGTAGTTGAGCCTTTGTAAAAGATGCTAATGAGGGTTCATTTTTCCTGACATATTTGTCCTAGGTTAATGTAATTTAAAGGGTTGAATTTGTTCTCTTTAGTTTTCTCTCTTTTTTTTTTTTAGTTTTTTCCATTTTTTTATAAGACAGTTCCAGTTGGTACAATGTTTTGTAATTTTGGAGCAGACCCCCAACTCCAAAATTGGTCTCTTTTGGTCCCCCAGTCCTCTGCCTCTAGGATATCCTCCAGAGGAAATAATAAATATTGTTGTCAGAGATCTATCAATAATTTAGTAATCTGAGGTTCAGAAATTTTTCATGCAGATATTCTTAAGAGACATTGTAAATGTTGTTTAAATTTCTTTTCCTGTTTGGATAAAGTTTGATCCGTACCATATGCAAAGCAGAAGAAAGAAAAGTAAAAGAGCAAGAAGAAAAATGAACTGCCTCCCCACTTGTCATTTGGACAACTGAAAGATCTCTGGGCTGATAAGCTTAACTTGTGACTTTGTTAGGACCTTGTTAGGTTATTTCATGGCCACCTTTGTCCCCATACCGGCCTGAAGAGCTGGACACATACCGGTTCCTTTTCCAGGCTTTGGTGTCAATGCTCTATTCTGAATTGTTGCTATAGGTTAAATCACTGTTTTTCTCCTATATTTTCACATCACAGTTTCCTCCCAATACGAGTTTCAAAAATCCCTCACCTGGAGCACCACTCGAAATTCACAACTGCAGTGTTGCACAAAGGTTGAGAGATTACTCAGATTCCATGTCTAGTTTTACCTCCAAGATGTAGAGGAATTACTTTTAACTGAGAATCCTCAGCATGAGAAAGATTCAGGAAAAAATGGCCCTGAACTTAAGCTTCTATGACTTTGATAGAACCAGGAACCAAGGCTACAGGACAAAAGAAGAATATATGTGGAGGAGTTCATGTATGGGATAGGGGAAAGAAAGGGTGGTCTGTTATATGACTGAGTTGAGGGCTAACTTAAGCAGTTAATCAGAGCACGGAGGCGGGGGACAAGAGCAGAATGGTTTTGATCCTACTTGAACCGCGGCTGTACTGGCTATCTTGTAATCTTCAGCTATGAATTCTGGGAGTTCTGGGCATGTGGCGCTTAGGTCCCTTATCCCTGCATATTCACATTTTGCATACCTCTGGCAAACATCCCCACAAGTCAGTATGGAGATGCTTCAAAAAACGTAACCTAGCAATTCCATCTGATCCATCTATTCCTCTTCTGTACATCTTCCCAAAAGCATTATTACATTATATGACAGTGATACATGCATGTCCATGTTTACAGAGGCGCAATTCATAATAGCTAAACCTTGGAGGCGGATACGTCCATCACAGTTCACATCACAGTTTCCAACGGATGACTGGATAAAGAAAATGTGGAATTTATACACAATCAATGCTATTCTGCAATAAAGAATGTAAATTTTTAGTCATTTGCATGAAAATGGATGCACCTTCAGACAATAACGCTAAATGAAATAAATCCGTCATGCAACCTTAAGTAGCATATAGCTTCTCTTAAATGGGAAGCCCAAAGCATAAATAAATTAAAAGGTAAAGTAGAAGAACAGAGGAAACAGGAAGGAAGAACAGTGAAGGCCTGGAGGTGGAGGAAGAGAAGAGTGCAAGGAGCAAAATGAGAGGTTAAGAGTATTGAAATGTGTGATGTACACGTGCCGTCCCCTCACAAAGAATGTGGGCACTATGTATGGCAATTGTGTAATACGAAAAATGAAAGTTAAAAATACAAAACCAAGAAAGAAATAGTCCAAATACTCCTACAAATAACACTATATTGCTTTATAAGTAGCTAGTTCAGGTACCTTATACCAAAAAAGATTTTCTAAGTTCTCACTGCTACCTCTTTCATCATGGCTGTCAGTGATCTTACATATATTGTCTTGGTTTCTTTTCTTTTGTGGCTGAGACAAAATACCCAACGCCCAAAATGAAGGAAGGAAAGGTTTATTTAGATTGCAGTTTGTGGAGGTTTCAGTCCATACTTGGCTGATTCAGAGGCAGAGTGGCACATGGCGGAGGACAAACATTCATGGCAGCAGAGCACAGCAAAAAAAAACCACCAGCAAAAGGGAGGGATGGAGGCAAGCAGCCTCTTTCCTTCTCTTGCCTTCCCTCTCTCCTTCCCTTATCTTGTAAACAGCCTACTAGCTCTGGGGAGGTGGAGGTGGTCCTCTACACCCACACCCTCTGCATGTCTTCCTCTTGCACAGGATTAGGATGAATACAAATAAACACCCCAGCGCCCTTCTGAGTCACATAGTTAACCTTCTAACCTTCCCAAATTAACATAATAAACAACATCCCAGAAGGGTAAGGGCATGTCCTTTTTACCCCAAAATTTACAACTGCTGAGTTACTTAGCCAAACCTCTAGACTCCTCAAGTTGACACAATGTATCAACCATAACATATATATTTACATATACATTTATTGCACTTATGTGTCCATATAAAAATAAAAGAAAACTTAGTTTTTCCTCTCTGAGTTGATTTAATAGACATTTATTTAAAATAATTTCAACAGTATACCTTGTATTTAAGACTTACTTATTTCATTCTCTTCTGCTTGCATGGTTTAGGGGAAAATGGACATAACACTTAGGTATCCTGTACGTAAACAGTTTGTGTTTTTTTCTTCTTGTCAGATAATAAGTAGGACTCTTAGCTGTTGGTAGATTAGATTTTCTGTTATTGTTGGTTTGGTGTTTATCATACAAGATATGTTCTTAGAACTCTGGGCTTGTGGGTTGATGTCTGACATTAATTTTCATAAATTCTAAGTTATTTTGCTTCAAATATTACATTTTTCCCTTTTCTCTCCTCCAGCAATCTCATTGCATGCACTTTACACTTTTTATAGTCATCCTACAGTTCATGGATATTGTTTTTTTTTTTTTTCTAGACTTCCATTTCCTTTTTCTGTTGTGTAAGTTTGTATATACATAAGTTCAAGGTTAGGCATTCTTCCCTCATCTGAATAGTTTGCTTACCTATCAAAATTATTATTGTATTACAGCTTTTCTTTTCTAAAATTTCATGTTTTGCTACGCTTTGGAATTGTCTCTCTAGCTCTGATGCACATGTTGTCCTTTCTTTTTTTTTTTTTTTTTTGGTGTGAAAATCCTTAACCTACAAATCAGCTATTTGAAGATATTAGTCTGATAATTCCAACTTTCCTTCCATACCCGAGTATGAGTCTGATGTATCCTCTCCATTTTATTTTATTTTATTTTATTTTTTTTGCCTGACTCTTGGTATAGCTTGAAGTGTTTTGTTGGAAATGGGGCAATGTACTATATAAAAAGAACTCCAGGAAATAAGCCATAAGTAATGTGTTGGTAAGGTTTAGAGGGAAGGGATGCATTCTGTAAGACCATGGTTAGCTTCACAGTTTTATTGTGACTCTGCCAAACCCAAGAAATTCACACACACTTTTTTAGTTCTTGCAGTTTAGGTGGAACAAGCTAACCAGAGGCAGTTGAAGTTGGTCGTCTCTCTTCTCTCACATACAAGACTAAATGGAGTTTGACTTGGATAATACCTTCCTTCTGATAATTTACATTCTGACAATACCCCAGTAAGTTCTGGTAAAATAATTTTACTTAAAGAACACACTATCAAGAACAGAATTGCTCTGAAATATTTCAAAATATTTTCCTCTCCCCCACTAGAATCATGGGTAGGTCTTTCTCTAATTACTAATATAGACATTGACAGTGTTGTAGAGTTCTTGGATGTAAAACTCAAAAAAGTATGGGTATGCTCCCTTAAGGTTGGGCCCTTGGGTTTCACAATTTCCTGACTCATTATATGAGCCCCTATAAATTTGTCAGTACCAGTTCTATTTTTTTCTACTCCAATATTTATTCATATGGGATCTTGTGTATGAATCTCTGATAGTCTGTCAGAATTTAAGATCTCATATTTGGCTTTCTTTCCAGTTTTGAGGACAGCAGATTTCCCTGCAAACTTTAAAAACACTTGGACTTTTTTTTCCAGTTTGCTCAGCTATCTATTTCTTACGATATAGTGAAGACTTCAAAGCTCTCTTTTTCTTCATCTTCCAATTTATTTTAAATATAAATTTTCTACTTGTAAATTATGCAACTTACACTGGTTTTTTTTCTTCCTGTCATAAAGACTAATAATCTCATTTATTTGTACTAAAATTTGTGGAAACATTCTGGTCAAAATTAGGTTCACTATATATAGCTCAGAATGTTTATATAGTACAATTCATAACAACTAAATCTTGGAAACAACCCACCAAGATGAATGGATAATGAAATTGTTATATATACACACATACAACAGAATGCTGCTTAGCCATAAAGAAGAATAAGCTTGAGACATTTGTAGAGAAATGGATGTACCTCGAGCCCACACTGCTAAGTGAAATAAATCAGAGGCCTAAAGTTAGATATGACATGGTTTCTCTTCTTTGAAAAGCACGAAGTATAAAAAATTTAAAGAGCAAAGTAGCTTTTTTGGAGGACAACAGAGGATTTGGAGATGGGAAGGGAAAAAAGGAAAAGTGAAACAAAAAGAATCAACAAGTGATATGTGTATATACTAATTCTCCATAATTGAAATATTTATTTGTATCACAAACATATAATAATAAAGAGGGGAAAAAAGAAAAATATAGCTGAGCTTGAACAGTGGAACATTGCTGGTACTGGGGTGGTCTTATTTTGGAATGTGAAAGTGAATCAGTGGGGTTCTTCTTGATGGATCACTGAGTCTCCTTGCCTGGACTTATATAAATCATGATGAAAAATGAACTGTAAGATCTACTTCATAAATCCTGGCCCAGTTTCCGAAGGTAGCATCTTACATTCTCAAAGTCAGTACTCAGCATTTCAGATGCAAACCTGCAGCTCAACTCCTGCAGGAGTTAATGTGTTAGCATTTTAACAAATTGAACCACTTCAGTGGCCTATTTATCAGTTCAAGCTATTTGGAAATGTTGCGACCATATGTCATCCATTGAAATGAACACTAAATACTGCATTTATAAATGGTAATTTATGACTCATAAATGTCTTTGCTATTAGAGCCATTCTGCCACTGTGAATGGAATTGATAGCACGTTCTGAGCTCTATGGTATGTGTATATTTTTTTCCCTTTTTAGGAATGTTTTAGATATTATAGCTTTAGTGCCTCATGGAAATGTTATTTTTAAAAAGCTGTGCCTATCAGAAAGATTGTGTTTTTATGCTAGATTTTCATATTCATAAATTTGATAGGATATATATATATATATATATATATATATATATGTTTTATATGTTTATAGACAAAGACTATAGAATTATAACTTTAAAGTATGGAAGGTGCACCTTAGTTTATCTGTCCTGGTCTTGGATTTAGTAGTGTAAGTGATACTGCTAATCATCTACCCTGATTATTTTTCCTTTCTCTTTCTTCCTTAGAGAGAAAATGGCTGACTGTGAACTGGGTATGTGGCACCTTGAAATAAAGAGTGTATTATTCACTTGCCTTACAAATGGAATGGCAAAAATGACTGGTCAATGTAAACTGAAAGATTATGTGAGATATGTAAGAAACCACATTAAAATGTAGCAGGATTTCTTTGCATGCTTTTATCTGTCATTTCTTTATCTTTCTGGCTATAAATGTGGATGTCAGGTTAGAGCTTGTGTAACCATTCAGGCCCCAAAGACGCTGGCTTGACTGTTAGATTTAGTAGAAGGCTGAATCCTTGACAGACTGGATAAAGTTACGTGTTAGCCCTGGAAAGTCTAGCTCCAACTTATTTTATTTGAAAAAAAAAGAGAAAAGCAGTAAAATACCTTTGTTGTTTATATAGTCATGCACATAGTTGAAGCAAACAGCCATTATTTAGAAGGTATATGAAGATACATTATCCTGACTTAAAGATTCAGTCATACTAGGACAAGTATATTAATTCACCATCCTAACCTCGCATAAATTTATATAATTGAATAAATTTATAGAACCCAAGTTTTTGAGCATTGTTTCAGTGCATATTCTATTTACATCATGCTTGCAGCATTCAGTGAGTCCTGTTTAACAGATACCATGCTTTAGTGTAATTTGTAAGATTTGTAGTCAACAGTGGCACAAATGCCTGCCTGGCAAGCACAAGGTCCTCAGTTTGATTTAAAAAATACAAAAAAAGATTTGCACTCAAGAAAGCCTTATCACCTGGAAGGTGAGACTACATCCCAGGAAATTTTGTGACAGCTAGGAAAAAAATTTACACTGAAATTCAGGAGTTGTAACAATTCATCACAGATGAATGTGAGTCCAGCTCTATGAGTAACTATTACATAGCTCTGTCATGTGTCAAAAAGAACACGATTAAATATCTACTTATATGTAGGATATTCTCCACAATGAAAGTTTTAGTGAACTGTTTTGAAATTCTGATACTTTGGGAAATTTGTGTCAATTATTCTTATGCATAAGCAATACTAAGACATTTATTTCTAAAGAGAATTGATATTCCAGAGAAGCAATAACACAATGGAAGAGCCAAAAATTGCAGCTGGTGAACCTCTAGAACAGAGACAGGAATCCCTACTTGTTGATGGATAATGAGAAATTGTAATGTTGGAGAGAGATGATTCCAAATAAGAGAATAAAAATAGATTTTTTTATTTGTGCTCTTTTTTGGCATGGAATTTTATTACTTTTTTTTTTTTTTTTTTTTTAACTACTGGGCCTTTACACTGAGATACATTTTGAGCCCTTTTCTTTGATTGTGGCGAGCTTAGGCTACAAATTTTACTCTTCACTTTTCAGGTTCTCAAATTCTGGGATTAAACCCTACACACTACTGATACAGAATGTAAAATGTGGTAATATATCTAATTCCTCCTTTCAACATTTTAAAATTATAAAGCAATTTATATCACATGTAAACAATTCAATAACTTTAAAAAACCTGTTGTTTGAACATTACTCTTTTAGGACTGGTTCACAAAAATGTATTTTTAAAAGAATATAAAGTTTATGGGAAAGGCAGGCATAAGCCTAATGATTACAAATTAATTATGTGAACTGAAAAACCTCAAAGAAATTATTCATTGCATTCAAACCACTTGTAAGAATGCTAGATATTCAGTTTATTGAACCACAAATTTAAAAAAACTGTAGATAATCTTACTTTCTTTATATCTCATATACTGCTTAGCAGTGATAGGGTCAAAATGGTCATTGAGTTGAATGCTTCTAGTAAATGTGGTGAAGTTGAAGTTATATGAGTATGGAATACAATAAACTCTGGGGCTGGGGATATAGCTCAGTGTAATAAGTGCCTGCTTGGCAAGCACAAGGTCCTGAGTTCAATTCCCAGTACCGCACAAACAAACAAACAAAAAGAATAGAATAAACTCTGCCTTTTCTATCAAACAGGAGTGACTCCATGTTGGTTGCCCACCCAACCTCGAGAGCCCTTCTTGAGCACACTACATTACAGAAATTGTCCACTTAATTTCAATCCTGACAACGTATCTACCAACCAAAGCATAACTTCTTCCGGGCCAAAGATTTTCTGTTCTCCATATCCCCCTCTTTTCTGATCTCCTTTCTCCTTAATATCTCCTCAGATTCTCCCTGTTCAGTCTGCATTAGCCAGTCAGGATAGATGATGAACCTCCAATGGGAAAGAGGCTAGCCAATGGGAAAGAGGCGTTTGTATATCAAAAGAAACCTCCAACAGAGTGAAAAGAAAACCCACAGAGTGGGAAAAAATTTTAGCCAATTGATCCTGAGATTAAGTACTTATATCTGGAATATATAAAGAATTGAAAAGACTCACACCCCCAGATTCAAAGACTCAATCCAAAAATAGATATCTGATATAAATACACACTTCTCAGATGAAGAAGTACAAGTACCAAATAAATATATGAAAAAATGTTCAACCTCATTGGTCATTTGAGCGATGCAAATTAAAACAATACTGAGATTGCATCTCACCCCAGAAAAAATGGCTATTATCAAAAAATTAATCAATAACAAATGCTGGAGGGGCTGTGGGGAAAAAAAGAACTCATTTCCACTGTTGGTAGGAGTATAGACTGGTGTAACCACTGTGGAAATCAGTGTGGAGATTGTTCAAATAATCTAGGACTAGAGGTCCCATCCAACCCAACACTTCTCCTTCTAGGTATCTTCTCAGAAGAATTAAAAAACATCATACCACAGCACTATATGGGTACCTATATTTGTAGAAGCACAATTTGTAATAGCTAAATCTTGGAAATGGCTCAAATGCCCATCAACCAGAGAATGGATAAATAAGATATGGTACTTTTATGCAAGGAAGAACTACTCAGCTATCAAGAAGGGTAAACCTGAGACTTACAGGAAATAGATGCATCTTTTTTTTTTTTTTTTTTTTTGGCGGTACTGGGGATTGAACTCAGGACCCTGTGCCTGCTAGGCAGGCGCTTATTCCACTGAGCTATATCCCCAGCCCCAATAGATGCATCTTGAGACCATATTCAGAAGTGAAATAAATCAGGCTTGCATGTGTAAACATTGAATTGTTTCCCTAGTATAAGAAGGTGAAAGAATAAAGAAGATCTGAAATGTATAATATATATTCTGAAATGGGAAGAAACTGTTCAATAGGAAAGAGAAACTGGGATGAGGACAGGAGAAAAGAAGGAAGGGAAAAGGAAAAAAATACTTTTATATATATATATATATATATATATATATATATGTATGTATACTCTAGCTAAAATACTTATGCTAATAATTTGTATTAGTTCATTAAAAATAAATGTTTGTACTTGCATTGTTTGACCAATTTTTCATGCCTAGACCTTGCAGTCTGAGCAAAAACTTTAAAGATAACAATATACAATGTATTAGCCATTGTTTCTCTCTTACTATCTTACCTATAAAGTGAGATCAAGGCCAGTCTGAACTGCAGAGCAAGACCCTGTTTCAAAAAAGACAAAAAAAAAAAAAAAGAAAAGCCTTTAGATTTTCCATATTATACTTAGAATCAAGGGCATTCACAATGTTTCAAGTTTATAAGAAAATGGATAGGCCATGAAATCATAATGCTAAGTGAGATAAATCAAACATAAAAGTCTAAGCATCACATGATTTTTCTTATAAGAAACCAAATGTACATAATTTAACTGTCCAAATAAAATACAGATGACAGGAAACCAGAAGATAGACTGTGGCGTTAGCAAGGGGAGCTGAGAACGGGGAGGGCAAAGAAAGGGAAATAAAAATGATTAGGGTGTGATATGTGTATGTGCCAGGTCTTCAGGCTGGATATAATTATCATGTATTGTAAATATGTACTACAAAAGTAATAAATTTTTAAAAACTAAAAAAAAAAATTCTAGTTTGTGTATGTTAAATTTATTGACTAATAGTGAAAATTGAAATCCTAGGGTGATAATTCTTCATTTTGAACATAGCTGTCTTGGTTACTTTTCTCTCATTGCTGAGACAAAACTCCTGACACCCAAAATGATGGAAGGAAAGGTTTATTCAGCTCACAGTTTGTGGAGGTTTCAGTCCATGCTCCACTGGCCCCAAGGCACAGTGACACATGGCAGAGGGCAACAGTGCATGGTGGCAGAAGATGGCAAAAGCAACAAGAGCAAAAGGGAGGAATGGCAGCTGGAAGAGCAAGCCTCTTTCCTGACCTTACACTGTATGCAAACTACCTGCCCCAGGACAGGTGTAGCACTCACATCCATAATTCCAACACTGGACAATGATACAGTCATAAACTCTAGAAGCCCACCCCATGACTGCATATGGCTTTGGGAGGACATCCAGACATAAACCATAACAATAGTATAGCTCTTCAGTCATGCAGAACTTGTTTTGTTTGTCAAGAACAGGTAAATATTTTCTTTTCATATTAATTGTTATGGGACATGTTCTATAATATTCTCAAAAGGGCCATGTTTATGGCACATGCATTTTTAAGTGCCTAAGAAAAGTACAAAAATATTTTCATAGTTTTTATTCATTATATGAAAAAATATGAGGAATCATGGTGTGCTTTACAGAGGGTTTTCAGTGTACAGAGTTTCCCTTGGGAATATGTTATTTTCAGGATTTTGCTGCTACTAGAGAATGGTGAATGGGGAATTTTTTTCTAGGGTTTTTATTGCTGCTAGAGAGTAGTGAGTGATTTACACAGTAAGACATATTAAATTTTATCTATATTTTACTTGTATTTGTAAATTGATATACCATCCACAATAGCTACCATTATTTAAAAGAAAATTAAGTGAGCTTCGGAAACAGTCATGAGAGATCATATGAATTTTGCTCTGGAGTCCAGCAGATAACTCAGTATTGATCATTGTACAATTATAAACAGCCTCTCTGAGCTTCTTTTTCTCTCTGATATAATAATTCATCAGATCTCTGAGGATGAATGAGTTGAAGACATTGTATGTGTGGACATGATTTTTAAAAACAAGAGACCTGTCTGATCCCCTGTAGTTAACATTTCCAATAAATTAGTTAGGAATAACGTGCCAAATGAGCAACTTACTGTGGAAAGAAATAGAGAAATAAACAGTTTTAGAGAAACAGTAAATATAAACACAAGGTAAGCATATAGGACATGGAACACTATCAAGCATTCTCTAAACGGAGTAGCTTTTGGCAGAATATTACTTCTAGAAATGGTCTTAAAGGCCAAGTAGTCCAGTAATTCTTAGCTTAAAATAAATACAGCAGAGCCCTGTGAACATAAATGACTTTTCTTTCATAGCTGAGACAAAATATCTGATCTCCCAAATTAAGAAAGGGAAAGTTTATTTAGCTCACAGTTTGTAGAAGTTTCAGACCATACTCATCTGGCTCCAAGCAGAGTGGCATGGCATGGTGGGGGAACACTTTCAGGTAGCAGAACAAAGCAAAAGCAGCAAGAGAAAAAGAGAACAAGCCTCTTTTCCTCCCTTATATTGTAAGCAAGCCACCCTCCCCCAGGACAGGTGTAGCACTCACACCATCTCGTGCCCTCCTCTTGCACAGGATGAGGATGTTTACAAAGTGAGGACCCAGGCTCCCTGCTAAGTCACTTTGTTAAATAAAGGTTGTCAGTAGCCTGGTGTTTTACCAATAGAAATCCAGTTGGAAGTTCTTGATATTTTAGCATTGAATTTACACACTCAGCCAGTGACCTATGTTTGAAGAAATCCACTAAATCTCTTGATAAGCATTGTACGATTGCTCTTTAAAAATCTTATGCGATGTAAAAGATACAATTTTGTGAAAAATTATGTGAAAATAATTTAGGCCAAAGAATTAGACACTAAAAGAAAGCTGCAATGTTTAACTAAAAATATCCTAGGGAGGTAAATTAAATATTTCCTAGATGGATGTGCTAGGCTTAGCAAAATGAAAATTTAAAACTGCTAATAAAAAAATTATGACAAAAATAAGAACTCATTCTCAGAAGAGGAGAGGAAGAGTAGGGTGTGCTGCATCTTGTCTTTGTTTTTATTTTGGGGCCAAGAATTGAACTCAAGATCTTGTTCTTGCCAGCCAGACACTTAACCACTAAGCCATATCCCCAGACCCCTCCACTTGCATTTTCAGTTGTGTGCGTTCTTTTCTAAGAGACCTTCCAGTCAATCATTTGGATCCTCTTGACCTCTCTTTCTTACTGGATTGAGAGGCTATTGTTATAGTCCATTTGACTTCACTTGTACAACTCTTTGTGTCTTAGAGAGGAGAACTGTGATATTTTACTCTGTAGAAGTAACTCCAATGCGTAATACTTCTCATCCTTTATCCTCCAACAAGGTATTCTTCCTGTAACTAGAATAACAAATTTTGGTTTCAATTCGCTTAGATACCTATGTCAAAAAAACACACTATACTTCACAGCAATAAATTTGATAAGAGATCTTAATAAGAAATAAGAGAGAAGAATCTAAATTGTTCATGCTCCCATGGGAGATACAGGTGAAAATTTTTATTGTGTCCAACTGTCTCTCACAAAAAAGGAAAACTTATTCTTATAACAACCAAATGAAATTGTAATAGATGAAGCACAATACTTGGAGCATGGGTACCAGAAAGGAGCCTCATCAACTCAGCCACAGGAAAATATGAAAAGTAGCAGGAAAGAGGATTCCTTCCTCATAGCATTCATTTCCCCTCAGACATTGACCATATTGGCCATAATCACTCAGCAAGCAGATCAAGCCATACCAATCACACTTACCTAATAAAGTTGTAGGAGAACGCTGAGGATAAGTGGTCCTTGGAAAAAGTATAAAAGTTACTGATCTATATCAGTGAGTAGTTACTATATGGTCAGATTATTGCAGTGATAACAAAACTAATTGTAGTGTTTATATAAAAACAAGCAGATGTAAAACAGAAACATTCACTGTTGAATCAACTGGATGAAAAAGTTGCATAATGCCAAACATCTGGATATTTGGAAACATCTAAACACTTGATAGCACAGTTTCTAAAATTTAACAATTGATTTATTTCCCTTCAGTGCCAGAGCATATGCCATACAGGAAACTGGTTTTTGTTAACATCTTCATTTTTCAAAGATTTATTACAAAATACTACAGGACTAGTAAGCATTCTCACTATCTACCTGAATCTGTTTTGGAAGAACTTTCAGTTGTTTCTAAAATAAATAACAGATACTATACCTTGCAAGAGAAAATATTTATCATTATTCATGCTATTTCATAAAGTTTTATGCTATAGACCTTTAAACAGTTATTGGATGGGTCCAATCATGGTTAAATCATGGAAATGATCTGTAGCTTCCATGGGAACGATTAGGTAACTTCATTTAGAAATTTAAATTCTAGTTTTTAAAAATCGAGTAAGAGTATGAGTTGCCCCACCAAACTAAAATATAAGCTATATATTTTCAGGACCATTCTTGATTATTGTTTTAATCATCACTCTGACTTTCATGTCCATAGGGCTAAGTTTACAGAAGCATATTATATGCTCAGTACTTGCCCACAAACTGAATTCTGAGGCCAATATCTTTTGAAATGTACTGGAATGAAATTCATCTAGGAATAACTATCATCTGCACAAACACAAAGTAACACAAAACAACAGCAAAGAAACAACCGATGATTTAATGCTGGAGCACTAGGTTACTGGGACCGAAGGGTGTTAGTTACATCTTTAGCAAAGGTAAGGGCTCTCTATTTATTGGGAATTTAAATTCAATGCACTGTGCCGGTCCCTTGCTTTGCACTTTCTTCAGTAATTAGGTGTTGACTCTGCCTCCAGTCTAGCTCCATGCTTATGTTTTTAAGATGTGGACTGGATGCTCCTGTGAATGCTTCCTGGTATTCCAGTCCATTACAAATCCTTTTCTTAGATTCCAATAAGGGCAAGAATCTTTCACTTACTCAAAGAATATCCTTTAATTGGCTTTTGCTGCATGATGTTCATACTTTGTACTTTTCCCTTGGCCTTCCGACTCTGCAGCCTGCAGAAGGTCAAGAGCCTAGTTTCCTTACAGGCATCTCTGCTCTGGTTTTCTACAGTAGAAATTCCTTTCTATTTCATAGTTAATTCTGGTCTGTGCATGCTTATCTAAAAAAACTACTTTAACAGAACAACTCCTGCTTAAAGTCTTTCAGTGGGTCCTTATCAGGAGGGCCTTTTAGTAGTAATCTTGCTTCTTAAGGATTTCTGTAAACAAATTTTGTCATTCTAACATGTCTTTTTTTTGAGACTATAATCACAATCTTCTGTTTACTTTAGAACTTCTTGATTTTCTTTGGAATAGTTATATTTATTGCCACTCTCGTGAAAATGTTGAATCATCCGTTTCATCATTTTTTAATTGAGATAAAATCCTCCAAAGTGTGATTCATGAGTCTTAACTGTATTTTTCAATGTGCCTTTGTAAACGCATACACCGGTATAATTCACATTATTATCAAGATAGTTAACATTTTCATCACCTCAGAAAGTGTGCTAATAAAAGAATATACTTTCCTAGCCATTCTCAATAAGAATTCTTGTGAGTTCTATCATCATAGGTGAATTTTGTCTATTCTGAATTTTATGCAAGTGGGATATGAGAATCTATATCCTCTATGCAGCTGTTTGGCAAGGTTTTTTTTATATTGCTTAGTAATGTATCTTAGTTTATCTATGCTATAATTTATTCATTCTTCTATTGCATGCATTTGGATTGGTTTCAGTTTTTATCTGTTATAAAACATTAGCCAGGATGATGATGCACACCTGCAATCCCCCAGCACTCTGGAGTCTGAGACAGGAGAATCTCAAGTTTGACTTTTAATAATTTAATCAGACTCTGTCCTCAAATTTGTAAAGGTTGGGGATGTAGCCAGTGTGGAGGCCCTAGGTTTGATCCTTGATATAACACACACACACAGATTTCTGTGAACATCTCTGTACAAAGTTTTGTGTGACCATCACTTACAAATCTCAAAAATATATGAATGAAGTTGGTGGGTCATAGGGTAGGTATAATTTTTTAAGAAATGAACTTTTTACTGAAGCAGTTTTACTACTGGTAGGTTTCTAATTCTACCGCTGGGGTATTCCCAATTTCTCCTTATCTTCAGCATATGCCAGGGATGTGTTTCTTTATCATTTTAGTTATTCCTGCAGATGTAAATCTCCATATTTAATATACATTTTCTAGATAAATAAAAATATTGACAGTATTTTATGTGTTTAAATTGACCATTCAGTTTTTCTTTTATTCTTTCCTGTGGATAAGTTGTACAGGTCTCACCTCTTAGAATGATGTATGCTTTAGCTGTCCTTTCCTAGAGTGGAATAATTTCCTTAGTTTAAGAGAATTTTCATAATGAATTATGTGAAAATCTTTTTTGTATCTATTGAGCTACTCATATATTTTTTCTTTTGTATTGTCAAACAAGGATAGCACATGAATTCTTTTCAAAATTTAATTAAACCTTGAAAGCTGGGATACATAGCACAGTCATGGAACTATTATCCATTTGATACAATATTACATTGAATTTGCAAATGCTCTTTTGGGGATTTTTGGGTCAATGTTTATGACAGCTGTTGGTCTATGATTTCTTCCTTTGCTGTAAATGTGGCACTAGTTTTATGGTCACTTCCTGACACAAACTGTTAAAACTCCTCATCTACATCATGGAAGCATTTGCTAAAGACGTTTTACCTCTTTCATAAATTTTGAGAAAACTTACTGCTCTTTTTTCTAGCAACCGACCTTATTACTTGAATCAACAGACTTCCACTTACTTCCAGTAAAAGCAAAACATATGAGCTCATTGTTACAGAACACTGTGCTTCTGCAATGCAGGGTAGTGATTCCTGTGAAATGCAAAATGCTGTGATTGACTGACCTTCCTGCCATAGCAGAATTTCTTAACCAACCCGGGTAAGACAGAACCCAAAGTGGGCAGCCAGGTAAGATAGAACCCTAAGTGGGCAGCCTGGGTAAGACAGAACCCAAGGTGAGCCAGGTGGATTCTCTGAATGAAGGAGAAAGAACTAAGATGGCTAAAGCACACAGCTCATTGGAGAAGAGAGAACATCAGACAGGGAGAGACAAGGAGAACCGTGCAGGGCTCCCTTAGGGTACTTAGCAAAGCGTAATCTGGGACTTTGTCAGAAAGAATTACCAAGATCAGGAAGATAAAATGGCTGGCTGTGACACAAGGTGGGGCATTGGTTTCCACAAGCCACACCCCACTCCTCCGTGCTTCACAGGGAACTGGCTCTTGCTTCAGGAATGTGAATGAAGTAATCCCAAGTAAGTGCTGCACTGGCCCCACGCCTGCATTGTTGTTGATTTACACTATACTGAAACTGTGGAACAAAATTGCTAAAAACTAATAAAAGAAAACATTTTTCCCATTATCATTCAGTTGAAGGCATTTCTTAAATACTTTTGTTTGATTGTTTGTTTGTTTGTTTGTTTGAGACAGAGTCTCCCTGTGCAGTTCAGGCTGGCCTTGAGGTTGCTTTGTAGTCAAGCCTGGTCTCAGCTCACTAGGCTCCTCCTGCCTCGGCCTCCCTAAGGCTGGGATTACAGGCATGTGCAGCCATGCCCTGCTAGTACTTTTCTTTTTAATGTCATCCGTTCTCCCCTCCTAAACTTTGATTATTTTTAAGTATCCTTTTGTTATAAATTTCACATTTATTTCTGGTTTGCCAAGACAACTATTGTGTTACACCATTAATAATTATTTTTGTTTTCATGGCACCTATACTAATATCAGAGTCGTAGTCTAGCTCTTATAATTTTTAATTTTAGATTCTAAACTCTACACTGTGTCCCTCTACAATGAGCACTGAAAAGCCCCTCAGGCTCTGAAGTTAGACCTACCTGAGTTCTGATAACTGTGTTCAGATCTAGTGATTCCCTCTCCCTAGCTATGTGCAACTAAGTTTGGAATAAACTTTATGTCTTATCTCCCTCACTTGGAGCCATAAGCAATATAGAAGCACATTCCAGTGGAGCAAGTCAGGGCTTCCTTGGCTTAAGTATGTCTGGAGTCATAGCAGACCTTCCTTCCACCTGCACCGAAACGCTGCCTGTTGCAGGCATGCGCTGCTTAATGACAGCACGTGCTCTGAGAGTGCAGCTGGGTGATTTTGTAGTACGAAACTGTTACACAATGTAAGTACACTCGCCGAGGTGGCTCTGGGATTGCTAGGCGACATAACCTTAAGGGAACGCTTGTATTTTCAGCCCATCAGTGATAGAAATAGAGCTGTGTCTCGACACTATATTTGAAATACACAAGAAAGTTGCTTCCTCTTGGAGACTTCAACTCTTAAGACAAATTTGTGCTATTTGCATTTTCTGCTCTTCCTCCTTCCCTTGTACACTGTTGAAAACATGGTATAAAGGCACATTTTATGTGGTGGGCCAATAAGTAATGTTTGTGTTTTTACTCATCTCTAATGGTGGAAACTAAATTTATGATGTATTTTTAAAGATGGATAAAACATATTTGTTCTTAATAATAATTATCTTTGCCTCAGTTTTGCTGAGCTTATCTGGTTTTTGAGCCACTGTAGAAGAAGAAAATACCATACAATTCTATTTCTGGCAGTTCACATCTTAAATCTTCCAGAAGCTTTTATGCCAGTCAAATTTCTCGGGAATCACTATCTTCATCAAGACAGAATCCTTATTTAAACTAACATATGCTATTTTTTTCTGAAAAGAAATCTTAAAAAGTAGATTGACTTCAAATATGCTATCAGTTATCATACCATTTCTTTTTCTTTATGAATCTAACCAGCTATTTTATTTGGAAAAATTTACACATTTTTCTTCAGGCTACCTTTTCCCACTAGTGAAATGAGAATTCTGTCAGATATTCTTTAATATTTCTCTGGTTATGATAATCTGAGAAGCCATAGCTTTATGATTCTAAATTTTCTCCCTTATTAGGAAGAAATCATCTAGTAGAAAAGTAAATAAATAATAGATATTACACTGCTACTCACCATGTATCTTATTGTGTAGTCAGAGGGGGCTAACTCTTCTCTGGATGAAAAACTTAATACATACTGTTGAAAGTATTTTTACTGCTGTGAATACTGGGTGTTTTAGATAGTTAAAATACTGGACCACTTGGTGTAAACCTTAAACATAAGGACTTCCAAGATGTTAGTCAAGGTAATCCTAATCCATCAAAACCTCCTTTTATGTCCTTTTCTTCCCTGTCCCAATGCATTTTTACCAGGAAACCAATTCAGGCGCGGCTAGCAGGGGTTAAGCCATAAGTATCCTCGCCATTTAAATGTTTGACAGGAGGTTGCTGAGTGTAAAAACGACAGTTCCACTCATCCACATGTATAGAAATTACAAACGCTCCTCTGCTATTCCAGGATAGTGTTCCTATCGTAGGCTGTTGTCCAGCAAGCACTGGAGATGAACAAACACAGATTAAAAGCATGTGCTTTTCTAGAACCTCGGTAGTATTCCAAACCTGAATTAAGAAAATCTCAGGTAGTGAAGGATGGCTGGATTGATCGGGCCCACCCTCATGGCAAAACATTAAAGTCTTGATGGGGCGGCCTCCTCGAGCGCTGATCAAAGAGAAAAGATGACTTGGAGCAGGAGAGAAATGTATGGCCTGAGATGAGTTTAGTCCCAAGCACCCAGCTTTCCTCTCTGATGGGTCATCAAAGCTGCTGTGAAAATGATGCCTCCTTCAGCCCAGTGAGACAGGCAGCGTGGAGGGAGAAGGTGGTGTGAGGACACCATGCCACCTTGGCATTTATACTCTAGTGAGTCTAGGGACTACCTGAAAATCACTGCTCAAATTTAGCTTTTTCCTGGTTCACCAATTTAAAGTGGACTAAAATCCTGTAGAGGTTTGCTTTATTCTTCTGTCAATCTCCCTAATTTGTCATCTGGGAACAGCCTACTTCCCAGTTTTCTGGAGTGACTGTTAAATATACCAAATCTTAGGCTCTACCAGTACACTTCCTGAACCCAGGGTAAAGATGTGCCAAAGAGCTGTACTTTCAAAAACTTCCTTTACATATGTCTTTGTGCTTAACTTTCCAATTATGAACAATAGCAGCAACACCATGCTTCCTGGTAGTATACAAATTTTCTTTAAAAAAATCAAAATGCACTTATTCCTCTATGAATGGAATGTCCCAAACCCCATCAGTCACTGCTTTTGTTTTTACTCTAACTCGATTCTATCTTTATTTTCAATAAACTTAAAGATTATAATCACCATGCTCTACAAATGATAGGAGGAATTATCTACATATGTGTGTGTGTGTGTGTGTGTGTGTGTGTGTGTATATATAATAGATTAATGGTTACATCTACATATATATGCACATATAAATGCATATCTATGTATCTAGGTAATCTATATACATACTCATATACATAATAAACGAATCTATTTACACATACATACAAATATGTACAGTTGTATATATTTAGATCATATATATTTATAGTAAAATTATAGCAATGCTAATATACATTACATAATATATACTATAGACTTAGAGCATATATATATTGGGTAAACCCATTGAAATTATCCTGTAGTACTTAAAATTAAACCCAGATCTTTCATACTTACCTATATCTCAGTCCTTTTGAGGGATGGTTTATTTTGAGACAAAGTCTCATTAAGTTGCTGAGATTTAATATAGGTTCAAACATACAGTCTTCCTGCCTCAGCCTTCCAAAATGCTTATTCATTGTATTTTAGTCATATGCATCTTTATAGTTTACTAATGGACCAAGCAATGTTAACAGAAAATTCAGAGTATCACATGGATTTAATGGAGTGTCCCATACCCACATTAATACTGTTCTATTAATTTCTCTATATTAGAATTAATTATCCTTACAGAATTGCCCCTTCTAAGCTTGATAGTGTGAGGAGCTAAAGATAACCAGGAGCTATACAAAATTTCCAACTAACGAGAAGTATAATATTGTTTTTAAGAAGTATTCCTTGTTGGGGATAAGACCTCTCAACTACAAGATCCTAAATTCAAAGTATTAGTAAACAGTCACTTTGTGAATGATTCATCATGAATGCGTAATATTGAGGTGCAGACCACATTTTGCTTTTATACCTTTCTATCATTGTACCTTGGTACAATAGAATGATTGTTGGAAAGAAGCATTATACATTGGAAAGAATCTCCTAACTGGCTTTGTAAATGATTATTTAAAAAAACTTCCTTTAGCTATATACCATCTCAACTGTTTGTGAGGGCTGGGAATATAGCTCAGTGGAGTAAGCGCCTACCTGCCAACTGTTTGTGAGTGGCCACAGAGCCAGTGAATTGCACCATCAGTGTGAGCTAACTGGTGCCCTCCTCTTGATGACAAACATGGTCCTTGACCAGAAAAAGTGCAGTCTGGGATACCATAGTGGTGAATAAAGGGTTCAGCTAGGCCAAGAACAGTATTGCTAAGAGATGGAAGGTCACTTAAAAATCTGTATTTAAAATAAGTGCAACCCGAGTATGGACAAATAGTCATCCATCTGTGCTGGATGGTTTCATTGATAATTATCCTGGGGACAGGTGTCTGGCTGGTTTTCCTGAATGTGCTGAGCGTTTGGATATTCCGCAGTAGTAGTATACAAATTGGCCTTGTTGAGTGTTGGTCATCCATGTATATGAAGTCATAAATAATTTATCTCTTCATATTTTGATTTTTTTAGGAACTCAAATGTACTCACACAGTTTGACTAAAGGAAAATATTAAAGTTATTTTTTGCCCAATTCTTGAGAAACCAGTAAGCATTTTTATGAGACATTAAGTTCCCAAACTCTAAACATTCCCCCAAATTTCATATCTTTCAAGCAAAACTCATTGACTCCAATCATGTAAGACTACTACTTCTAACTTTTTGATCATCCAACCAATATGTTTGGCAGTGCCTGTAAAGTCATGTAAATCCATCCCACTGGCAAGGAAGTTTGCCTGTGTGCTTGGTTTTCCTTTTTCACACTCTTTCAGGGTCACATCTGAGTGTGACTGAAATGATGCAACTGGCTCTTTCAGCTATGTCAGTGTTTTGTTTGGTACCACCTACATGCTACATTTGAGCTTTTTCTTCCCCGATTACTGGTGATTGGGAGCTACCCCTGAGGAGAGAAACATGGTGGGGCAGAGAGTTAGTGGCAGAGAAAGAGGAACCACACTGCAAGGATGACTGACCCCTGTGCAGTTTCCTTGAGGTCGATCTCATGCCTATCACTTCTGTGTAAAGCTATGGTGTAAGGCTGCTGGGCCAACACAACCTATAGCTTAATCACTCAGTTTACATTCAGTCATGAACTGTTACTTGGCCAACAAGTCACTTGATTTTCTATGGTCTGATGTTAATTTTCTAAGGCTCATTAAATAGCCAGGAGCTTTTTCTAAAGCAGTCATTCTTAGAGTGCTGTGATGAACTCTCACAGACCACAAGTCCATTTTAGAAAATATGAAATGTTCTAAACATTTTCATAATCATGTTAAAATATTTCTTATGACCTGAAAGGTTGCATTCCTTTGAAGACTGTACACTGTGAAACTAACTTCCAATGTGATGGCATTAGGAGGGTAGAGTTTTGGGGCAGTCATTAAGGCATGATGGTGGAGCCTAATAAATGAGATTAATGTTCTTATTAAAAGGTGAGGGAGAGAGAGTGGCCCTCTGCGAACTAAGACACAGGCCTTCATTATTAGATCACCTGGAGCTTTGCTCTTGGACTTTCAATCTCAAGGACTCTTTGAAGTAAATTTCTGTTTAAGCCACCGAGTCAGTGGTATTCTCCTATAGCAACCCAAAGGTTAATACAGTGGTATTTGATTTTGTTTCTCACTGCTTGTACAAAGGAATGATGAACAGAATCTGGATTTTTACCATGAATCAGACATTAGAACCAACCAGTCAGTATTAGCAGTCATCATATTCTTCATAGGCATGAGTTTCTGAAAAGAAAGAAAAAACCTGTCAGTTCAGAATAACTTTAAAGTAAAAATTACTAATTTTATGCAGTACTTGACTTTTTAATCATCTGTATGACAAGACAGAAAGTATGTACAAAGCACTCCTCATACTGACATAATTATATTACAAATGTCTTGGGTTATTATTTGAGAAGTAAGTGAAACTTCTGGCTTTTTCCTGGAACCCCATTTGTATTTGAAAGAATGACTGACTTCAGTCTATTGTTACTCACGCTTCAGTGTTTCACAGACATTTTCTCAAAAGTGAATAAAGTAAATCGATCACTTTAAGGAAGATGACTGACAGCTTTTTTGCCAATGATGAAACCCAAGCTTTCAAGGGAAAATTAGAAGTTAGAAAATTTTTATTTATTTGACAGTTTCTCAATAGTAAAACTCTCTTTGAATGAGCCTGGTGGTGACATTCACAAATGTAACTTTAAAATATTGTCTAAACAGAATGTGTCAGAATTTACAAGATTGCCTAAGTCAGGGAACATACAGCTTTCAAATGACCGTTGCATAATTTTCCAAAACAATATATAGATAAAAGTTGTGTTCAACAAAATAGATCCATGTTTTGTATTGAACTGCAAAGTGTTTATTTATGAGTTAAGATTTCATATTACAACTAACAATAATTCCTTCTGTACTTCTTGAACTTTAGTATAAAATCAAAATAAAGTAGCTGTAACAACCTAAAAATGCTATTAAAAGTCATACTCTCTTTTCTAACTACGTAGATATATGAGGCTGGATTATCTTCTTATATGAGTACTTGCACCAAATAAATCTGTTGAAATAGACTGAAATGAAGAAAACAATATAAGAACATAACTGTTTTTAATTAAGCCACATATTTATTTATCTATTTATTTATTAAATTATTTATTCCCATCCCAGGAATTGAACTCAGGACCTTGTGCTTGCCAGGCAGGTACTGTATTGCTGAGCTAAACCCCCAGCCCTTAAACCATATATTTAAAAGATTTTAAAACATGTTAAATAATTTTTCCCTATTCATGGATTTCTTTTTGGAAAATGTAGTTATTCCTCTTAAAAACATGCTATATCATTAATTTATTATCATTATTTAAATAAAACACTAAGTAAATACTTAAA
The DNA here is from genome assembly GCA_004027595.1 of Dinomys branickii. Taxonomy (NCBI): domain Eukaryota; kingdom Metazoa; phylum Chordata; class Mammalia; order Rodentia; family Dinomyidae; genus Dinomys; species Dinomys branickii. The sequence goes on along the minus strand of PVLD010012410.1, from coordinate 32,602 downwards.
ATTCTCTCAATTTTATTCTCTAATATAGGATATACTAAAAGATATCCACAGGAATAAAAGCTGTTTGGGTTTTCAACCATGTTTAAGTGTGTAGGGGAGTACTAATAGCAGAAAGTTTTAGAAGGATTTCACTGAAAACTAGTAGTTCTCAGAATGTCTTTTCTCCAATCTCTAAGAACCCAAAATGATTCTCTTATCAGGATTTTATTACAGCCTCTACAGCATCATAAGTGTGAAATAGCGGAGACACTTGGACTGCATCCTGGACCAGGTGCAGAAGCTTAGTTTTGTCTGTATCTTACCCAAAGATGCTAATTTGGAGTCTTTTCAATAAATGTCAGCTAGGGACTAAGTAACTATATATGTTATATATGGCCCCTAAAATCCTTAGAGTCCTGAAAAAATTGGTAAATAAAACTGGTGGCAAGGCACTCTGATTTTTCTTCTCTTCTACAGGAGTATCTCAAAAGGCCAAGATAAGTAACTTGTAAGTTTTATCAAGGTAGCAGGCTGCTGAACTTTTATGATTTGAATCTTGACCTTTAGCAGCAACAAATGTAAATTGTTAAGACAAGAGTTATGCTACTTTCTGCTTAGCAGTTGCTATCAGCTTGACAAAAATCAATGTAGTAGACTTGGTGTCCTAAGGGATACAAAGAAGTCAAATTTAGCAGACTAAGTATAAGATATAGCTGAAATAATTGTTATTAGAATATGTAGTTATACTGTTGCCCGAGTCAAGTGAAAGCAAACTTAAGATTACTTATGCACCACAGAGGAAAACTTACTCAAAATATTAGTAGCGGTATATCAGAAGTCAGTGATTATGCCAGTGTAGTTGCTCTAGTGAGAAGACAGTGTGTGGATCAGTTACAAGAGATGTCACAATCCAATTAATTTTATAATAATCATGGTCATTCTTTAAAATATGCTTGTGCAGCATCCACATTGGTGATTTGAATGGGGATGTAATAGATACAGCTTCTTTGTGTTTTTTAAGTGATTGATATTGGAAGAATCTCTGAGAGCGTTCCATGAAGCATTGCATTTGTTTTATTATTTTCACGAGAATGGGGAGCTGCTGGGCCTTCCAGCTGGTCGTTTCCTAAGCTTTTACCTCATGTATCAAAGCACTGTGATCGGCGTTCTGCCACTCGTTGCGTATATCTACACTAACTCTACAGATATGAACTGATGAACAGATGTAGGATACACTGAAATGAGCTTCAATCAAATTCTTTTTATTGCCTTTTCACTCTTACCCACTGACCATTATGGCTTTTTGAATTCCCCAGAATTTAATACTGAATCATGTTGTATATTCAATTATTTAAAAAATTTCTGGGCATTCCCCATTCCTCAGTGCACAGCCATTCTGTTATGTCTGTACCAGCCATCATCTAAATGCTAATTATTCTGGAGAGGACTACGGAAGAAAATTTGAGCAATTCTTTCAGGATTGCTCCAGGTGTCTTTCTCAGTCCTTTCCAGTATATACATATTGGTAGAGGCTGGTTGAGGAACTGTGGCTCAGAACAGATTCAGCAGTAGCTTAGTCTCCGGGATGTTGTGATCAGTGAGACACTATCAAAGTTCTCTGTGTCAGAATGTTCTGATTACCACCCCTCCCTTCACAGCTAAGTGCTACTGCCTTCTGCCTGCACTGTATTTCATTGTCATTTTCCTATAATCAGTGTCAGTGTCAGAATCTTTCTTCTGATGCTCTGTCCTGCAAAAAATAAATGCAGTACTTTGCCTGGATGCTAGAATTCCTCGCAGTAGCTTATTTCTGATGACTTTGTGGTTGGGATTCCTGAAGATGCTTCTGGAAGATGGACCCATGGGTATGTAAACTGACATTCAGTAAATCCCAGCAGTCTCACCTTCTCAGTGAATATGTGGCCCTTTATTATTATGTCAAAGAATTTCTTATTTTTCAATATCATTAAGTGCAGACCCCTTTTAACAATGTAGTTTTTATTTAACAAATGAACCAAACAATTAGAATTATTTCTAGTTCTTTGATCTCACTTATCCAATCCAAAAATAATTGTTTATCTATATTATATTTTCAATGAATTGAGCATGACATAAATTGATATTTTTCTCCATTTTAATGTATCACTATCCTACATAAAAGTCATAATTTTGCCTATATAAATTCATTTTGCAAATTATAAATATTACAATGATTTTATCATCTAAATTTTATCTTTCATATTAAACTCTTTAAAAGTACAGGCTGGCCCTTGAATTTGCCATGTAGTCCAGGTTTGACTTACATACTGCATATTCAACATTTGATGAGTCTCTTAGTCTTTCTGCAGTCAGACAGTGATTAGTCATATGGAAGTAACTAGGGCTGATATGGAAAGATAGGACATGAGACCATTTTAGTTTCTCTGACAAAGAATGACTATGCCTACCAGATAAGTGTTGCTTCTTCTAACAAAGGATATAATCTTTGGTATTTGAGTACCTGTCATTGCACATGGCCTGCCCAATCTTACCATTATGATTATTTCTTTTTTTTTTTTTTTGGTGGTACTGGGGATCGAACTCAGGACCCTGCGCTTGCTAGGCAGGCGTTTATTCCCCTGAGCTATATCCCCAGCCGCTTACCATTATGATTAGAGAATTCTTAATGTGATCCATGTTTCCAATTTTCATTACTAAGGCTGGTGAAGGCAACTTCTGCTTTAATGTAACAATACACTGGAATAGTCTAAGTCCAGATTTTGGATTTATCAATGCTATAGTGTTAAAATATTCTGTTAAATAAAGTATATAAATTTGCCTTCACTAATGATACTGAGCATCTAAAACATCTACTCTGTTATTTTGTATGTTAATCTCCCCACTTAGAATTAATCAGTTTACTCACAGGCTTTGTGTTTGTTGTAAACATCACACAGTGTTACATCCTCTATCACCACCTTCGTCATTACCCTGGACTGTCAAACCCGACTTTCATTAGATCCTGTATTCTGGAATATGAAGGATAATTTAAATACCTATTTTTACACCATGTACCACTGGTACTTTCTTTTCATAATAACTCCTCATTGCCTTCAAATCATTTAACCCATACCAGAAAACCAATAAGAAGCTTTGGGCATTTGTTTGTTTATTATTCACAGCTCCAGTTTGAATCAATAACATATTAGTTGATGTTAAGATGTAATTAGCATGATATGTGGCTGTTTGTAGGAACTCACTAATACAAGGAATGCAGTCCTTACAAATTACTGCAAATGGTAGTGGAAGGAAGTCTGGGCTGGGCATCCAAGAATAAACTGCAGCCATAGCCACACTGACTTCCACTTGGACAGCTACATCTGCCCTAATCGGAAAGGCTGGGGCCAGGCTTGGAGTTTTGGCTTTCAGATCACACCCCATTGGTTGAAATCAGAAAACTACCTTGTTGGCTGTAGAATTGTATTACATCTACTTTGTCTGTTCTATCAATCAATACATGCCCCATACTCTGCCTTTTCATACATGTGAAGCCAGTGATAAACCCCATCACTTATACAAATGTTACTGTGGAGAAATCCAACACCTCTATGGCTTTGCTTGGCAGCAGGAAAAGCACAATATGTATTTACACTCATATATATAAGGTGTGGACTTCATCTTACTTCTCTATTGCAAAATTAAGCAAGTGCAAGTGGTTAGTTGAATTCAAATCATGTATACAACCTAAGTCACAAAGGACTCTGGAAAACAAGAGTTTACAGAGTTTTTTTTTTTTTTTTTTTTTTTTTTTAATTTCAAGATGCGTACCAGAGTAAAGTTAGAATGGTTACTCTGTGCCAATCCAATCCAGTGTATTAACTGTTCTCCTTGTTTCAAACTAATAATAATGAATCAATAATTAAGATAACTTTCCACTTAAATCCCTCCCTGTCAGTCTTTTCCTTGAAGAAATCAGGTTATTCAGGAAGTTGGATTGAGCAGACTCCCCACTCAAAGAGTAAACAGAAGAGATAAACAAAATTGCAATATATCAAAGCACACTACTAATATTGTTTAAAAGTAAAAAACCCAAACTTATGCCTTATTAATTCAGACCACTTTCAATAAATTAGATAATCAAGCAGATGAAGGCATAAGTCAACTGACTTATAGTGGTCAAGGTTTTACATTGTATGTCAGTGAAATAACTGACTTCGCAACTGCTTCTATAGTTCATTGAGGCAAGGATAAGTCCTAAATTCCAAGTTTTTGTATCAGTTTATAGAAGTGGTGAAGTATCATTAAGAATTGCCTGTAAGTTAAAGATGTATGTTAAATATATGTGTAAGAATATTCAAATGAGAAAACACCAGCACATACAACGTTTATTCTCAGGTTCAATTCCACTTAGGGAACCTCTTTGCAAATCCTTTTAAAGTGCTGAGTAAAGAGAGGGAGCGGAGCTTGTGAGGCGCCTGAAGCCCGCTGAATTTAGATATGTAAATGAAGCCGCAGGGCTTGCTTATGCTCCGTAGGCAGTCTGTGTAACTCCTCCATGTCTTTTCCCTCCTTCCTACTCCACCCCTAATTAAAAGAGCAGTTCAGTTACCGGGTCATATTCTCCATGCTGACCTAGCTTTGCAGCTGCTTTGAGGAGGATAGAAATCCGTACTCTGCAGAGAAGTGGCAATTAGTCCCCCTGTAATTAATGAGTGAATGGCAACAGCAAGCGGACGTGGGCCGTTTTCAGGCTGCGGAATGGGAAAACATGAAATGGATTAAGGATTTCCTAAGATAGTCTATCCTAGAAATGGGTTCACCATTTCTCTGAGAAAAGGCAGATGGTCCAGGGATTTAGCCCAAACAAAATAACTGCAATTTTTTGAGTCACGTTGGAAAGTAGAGAAGCTTCCACAAACCCACTCAAAAAGGGAAGCTTTTGAAACAAAGGGATACCACTAACAAAGAGATAAAAATCTCCCATGGCCACCCAGAGTAGAAATTTAACAGACTGTAACACCTTTACTGTAGAATCAAAGCTCATTGGATATAATCTGGATATGAAAACATAAGTAATGTTATTGGTTTTTAGTACAATTTTCAAGAGATGAAATGGGAAGTTTTTCCTTGCAGGCAACATTCAATAATTTTTCTTGAATAATAAGGACTTTACTACCAGAATAAATATCAAAAGATTCAGAAATACAAAAATCATCAGACTATGTAGCTTAAAAAATTGGCTAGCAATTTAGTCTAAATTGGCTAGCAATTTAGTCTCTTGTTGAGGAATCAAGTAGCTTTATAAATTTTCTGGTAATTTTGTCTCTTCTTGATTGCATCTCTAATTTTTTCTATACCAAAATTCTCTTTCTTGGGACCAGCTACTTGTGCTAACACAGTCTTTTTGTTCCCTTACCACTTTGGCTTTCCTGGGGGGTCTCAGCTTGCAGACTCCAACTTTACTTCATTGCATTGATTCAATACTTTCCATCGCAACCATTTGGTTTCTTCAGCTTTATATTCCTAACAAAAAGTTGTGAGAATCAACTAATTTGAGATCAACATATCAAAACTGTGTATAATTGTGCTGCTTCTATCTATTAATATCATTTAGATTTTTTAATGTTAGAGCACTAATCTAATCTGCTTGGGAGCCTCTAAGTTTCTCAGTTCACTAGAAAATTTGGCATACATTGTTTTGTGCTAGAAGCATCATTCTATTGAGAATTATGCTCTCTTCATCCTCACATTAGTCTTTGTTTACTGCAAGGTTATTGTTATCTAGTCTCCCTACTTCATCTCTTTTTGCTCTTTTATTTCACTGGTGCCTGGAGACCTTGGAGATGGCTTTACATTGATGACTTGAACATGCATACCAGGTAGCTGTACAAAAGTGCTGTAAAACACCCAGTGCCTTACACTGTAACACTCAGTGGCTTACACAGATAAGCATTTATTCATTGAGCATGAGTGAACTACTAATTGAGGTTCACTGAAGTTAGGTGATCCTGGTTTAGCTTCAGAAAATAGAGAAGCTCTTTCTTTATAAACTAGCACTAAACCCAAGGAATGTTTTCTTTTGACAAAAACAGCAATATAAGAAGACATGATCAACTAAGTACATGCGTATAATAGTATTATATGGGAGAAAAAAATAGGACTAATAATTCTATCCAAACTAAAAGCTCTAAAGTCACTTTATTTTGTTGCTCTCCTAAGTCACAATGTGTGACTCCTGAAACTCAGGATTGCTGCTACCCAGAGCTACATCAAGAAAGAGATGGGGATCTCTTTTTTCACTACTTTCTCAACTCTATCCTCCCCACATTTCCTCTCCATGTCACCTCCAGGAACTGGTGAGTGTTTGGAAAGAGACTTGACCTCCTCCTCAACCCTATTATATATAATTCAGTTACCCAGCTGGCTCAACTTGAGATGCTGCTGCATCAGTTTCCCAGATTGCTGAAATTACCTTGTGGGCCACAGTGCCTGACTACTATGTTAAACAGAGCTGTCTTGCCTGTATGGTAAAAGTGGTCAGTATATGGTATCTGGGTAATTATTTCCCTATCATAAACAGAAGGTAGAATATTTAGGTATTTTATAGATATATCACAAAAGTATGACCATATGCATTTATGGAAATCTTAACTATCTGTCTAATATCACCTAACAGTCATACCTCCTTGTCTATTTCCTGACTGGTAAATGAGTACATCCCACATCATCCTAAACCTGACCAGATTCTCTGCTTTGGTTCATCTTGAAGAGAACACACAGTCTGAGCAAATGAAACCTAACACCAATAAACACTTGCAATATGTTCATATAAGGTCCAATGCCTCTAGATAGTGTTTCTTAAGGAACTTCCCCCCCAATTTTTATGTTTCCTTGATATATATTTATTTTATTATTGCTTCCATCTCCTTAAACAAAATCAAAACACACTGCTGGGAAAACTCTTGGTCTATGCCGAATGTTCCAGCATAAATGGCAGCCTTTCTGTTACCCTGCTTGGAGAGAGCCTTCCTTTGGAACCACTGTAGTGTTGAAAAGAAAAAATAATTTTCTTAGAAATAACGTTGGTCACTATTCCCCTAGCAGAAGAAGCATTTTGAGAAGAGCTCAGTCATCCTCTTGCTTTGGAAACTTCTCATCAAATGTCCTCTCACATTTCCTACATTATCAGACTGAGTGTTATTATAATTGGTCAAAAGAAACTGGCGTAAACACTTTTCCCCTGGTGAACCTACACAGGTATTGTAAGTAGATATTTGGCCATCACTGATTCAGTGATTGAGTATACTCATTGGACCTGCCAGTCATGGCTTAGACTTATTGTCATCTTTCATTCCTAATCCTCCAAATAGAGGTAACCAAATAATACATAAATAATGGTGACTGGGCATCATGAACAAGGAGATATCACAGATGTTAGTTTTCTATTCACAGACATGTCACAGATGTAAACGAATCTTGTTTAACAGCTGCATCAGCCTAATGCCTTTATGATAAAATAGGATATAGGTATTGTTTTGTCTCCTTTAACATCAAGTATGTGGTGTGCTTTTCAGCTGCACTCCTCCAATTCTTTGACACAAATGGTCTGGGGATGCAATTCAATTCTAACACTATCTACCTGTAGTTGGCATCAGATTGCACACAAATTAAAAGCTTCAGTCTGATGAAACTCTAACATATCGGGTGCCCATTGTAAATCCTCAGCCACCTGTTCTTCTGATTGGCTCCAAATCAAGAATTTCTCTGATCTCTCTTCAGATTTGGTAATTTGATGGAACAGCTCCCCAATCTCTGGAAGTCACTTTATTTAGGTTCACCAGTTTGTCATGAAGGCTAAAAATGAACAATCAAATAAAGAAGGGTATGGAGTGCAGTCCAGCTGGGTCTCCAGTGCCTGTTCCTTTGGAGATGTGTGAATGTGTTCCCCAACCCAGAAGCTCTCTGAACCCAACAGTGCAGAAAATTTCGGAAGAATTCAATGCATAGTTTTGATTAATCAAATCTTTTATCATTGGTGATTGAACTCAGTTTCTAATCCACCTCTCCTCTGAGGAGTTTAAAGGGCGAAGATCCTGAATATTTTCGTCTTCTACTCTTGGATTTATCTTTCTGGACACCAGCCTCCACTTTTGAAACTAGAAGTGTGTCACCCCTAGTAATCTTGTTAGCATAAGAAAGACACTCATCACTCAGATCTCAAAGGTTCCTGTAGCTCTACACAAAGAATAGAGACAAAGACTCCATTTTAATATCACAGTTGACATTTGATCTATACAGCTGAACAAATGTATTTGAAGCACAGAATACTGCTGGGGATATAGCTCAGTGGCACATCACCTGCCTGGCAAGTGCATGGTCCTGAGTTCAATTCCTGGCAATAAAAAAAAAGAGAGAAAGGAAAGAAAGACAGAATACCTGTGTGCTGAAAGCCAATCACCGGAGATAGAAATGAACACATTTTAAAGCAACAATACTAGCAACCATCATAGAACCCCATTGTAATGATAAAATTAACTGAGTTTGGAAGACAGTACTGTAATTTTGAGAATTTCCTTTAAGCTTTCAAAAATTCATCATAAAAGGAAATGCACATAAGTTTCACTGATTAGAAAGGCACATACACACACACACACACACACACACACACACACACGCAGGCACACAAATTAGTATAAGTATTTCTCTACAGGGGATACTGTCTAAAGTTTCTGGTTCTCTCTGACACCACCATGTGTCTGGGAGGAGAAAAAGAACTGAAGGAATTTTTTTTTCTACTACTATCATAGAGATGGCAATTTCATTCTTTTAGCTTCAATATGGAAATAGATTTTCACCAAAGCTATAGGACATATCATTTTAATTTATTATACAGTGTTCTCAGAATTCTTTGAACATTTTAAAAGATAATTATGAAAGGAAATGAAAAAGCAAATGCATTCAAAGTCACTTTTAAAAGAGTAAAAATTTTCACAACTCACAAATTTTACTAGCAAACCAGTAAACAACATATACTTAGAGACTGAGAAGTTGCTTAGTCATTTGGTTAATTTGCTTTATTTCTGGATCTTCAGTTCTTTGCTCAGTTTCTACAATACAATAAGTACTCAATAAATATTTTCAAAGGAATAAATCACCCATGAATAAATTAATTGTGGCTTTTTGCACAAAATATAGAGCAAAGAATATTCAATGCCATGATGAGCATATTCTCACTAGTTTTATTTTGTTGGAAATACATATTTCTTAAGTCAGGTCACGAGGCAAACTGATTCAGAACCTCAAGCATTCTCTAACTCAGGCAGAGTAAGTGGACAGGTTGGGCCTCTATCATGAAACATGAGGTCATTAATATATTTTCAGTAACGTTCTCCTTCTCACCATGGAGAAGAACACTGTTCTGTGAGAAATGAACAGTTAGAAGGAAGCAAAATAGGTACAGTTAAAATTAAAACTGTTACCCAAAGAGCATTCAATATCAAAATTATAGCCTCGGATTGTAGGATAAAGAAGTATCACAGAGAAAATAACTAAGAATGTGGAAGACAAACATGATAAAGGGAAAGAAGAGTTTCAGACCTCCTTCACAGGATGTGTGGAAGACTGATTCCCAGAGATAGCTGAGGACCCTGAGTCACTGAATCACTTTGACTACATGTCTACTCCAGCACCTAAGACGATACTGGACATACAGTAAAATCTCCACCAACAGCAGACTTGTTTCTGCTGCATCTTTAGGGTAGAGTAGTACGTGATTCAAATACAGTGTTGACTGAATATCTATTAGAAGGAAAAATTAGTGAGAATAAAGTTCATGATTGGAGTGAGCTCTGGGACTACATCTCCTGAAATCAGCAGTATGTTTATACCATAATATCTGCCTCTGCCTGAAAATACATCTTTAAACACTTTCCATCTTGCAAAAGTATGAAAATAATTTCTTCAATCACTGGCGTTTCTCTGCTAGTGTCCCATAGAATGAATACATCCATTACAGATATAACAGGGCTGGTGGTTACCTCATCAATGCAAAGCCATGAACCAGAGATTCTCATGCTCATTTAGGACACGGAGGCCAGGTAATGTGAATTGCTAGTGTTCCCCTCACATTAGTATCTGCAAAACTTGTGTCCACCAAAAGCTTGTAGGAAAGAGAATTTTCATTTTTCAATGAGTCACATTTGAAAAATGGCATTAAATATTCTGTGCCAGCAGTTGAGTCTCATTAGGACAGGATAAGGAGACAGCTGTTTCAAGCAAGCTGCAGAAAGCAATTAAGTGAGAGACAGTAGGAGAAAAATTCTTTTTAATCTTTAACTTTGGAGTATCCAGTATTTTAATATGCTAAGTAGTCTTGTCAACTAATCAACTTTAAAGATCCCACTAGTGTGGCCACTTAAAAAAGAGCTTTTCATTAAATTGTGTTCCAAGAAATTCAAGGGCATCACATCACATCTGTCTTCTTTCTCACAGCACATCTGTCTTATCTCTGAAACTGAGATCAGAGTCATCTATTCCTGGTATTCCTTTTCCTTAAATCTTGAAATTAACCCAGTAATTTAACAAACTTTTCACTGTCAGCTGAGATGGGTGAAACCTTTTTCTGTGCTTAATGAGATCACCTACCTCAAGTATTTCCCCTAAGTTCACCTCAAGTCTAGATCCTGCACAGCTTTCTAGCAGAGGGACCAGTGTCCTATCTACAGCACATGTGGTTCTATCTATAGCACATAAAACAGTTCTGAGAGCACCACCAAGATAATGCATCAAAATTATTGATTTCACCAGGTTTATGCTTATTATTATTCTCACATCCATTTAATAATAATACCTTTCTTCCTTTCTGAGGATCTTACAACATGCACAGAAATGCATGTGGGAGACTGAGCTTTAGTGGTGAAGTTTATTAACAACATGTTCCTCTGGGAAATAATTTTGACCATCTTAGTCCACATTAGCTATTGAAGTCCATTTATCCTCTAAGGAGAATAACCAGGACTCAGTGGACACAATGCATAGGACACTAATTCTAAACATAGAGAAATCTTCAATTAAATATGATGATTGACCACATGAGACTCAGGAGAAACTGTTTGTCTATAATATTGTTCTTAATTCCTTTTTCTTCTGCCAGACTCCTTATTATAGCCATCCACACTTGATAAGCACTACCTCATTTTCAGGCCCCAACCTCGTATTTGTTTTCTCTAGGAAGCCCTCCTGCACATGCTGTGAACTAGATTCCATCCTCCACAAATCCTGGAATTACCTTTCAGAACATTTTAAAAATGTTTATCACCCTGTCTAAATTTACTTTTCCTCTGTTCACACTCCTTAGTTATTTGTGGGCAGGAAATGAATTGTTTGCTCCTTTAACTTCAGACTAATCAAAAATGGTAGAAAGAAAATAGTAATTAATAAATATTAATATGTAGGAGAATGTCTTTTTTTAACATGATGAGCAAGTGTAGGATATTAATCAGCATAGCCCAGTGGTGAAGTGGGCTCAAAAGAGAAATGCTGAGAATCATATTGCTGGAAATATATGAACACCATCAAGATATTTCATATATATTCCCTGATCTGGAAAGGTGTTCAAGGTAATTGAACTATAAGATCCTTCTAAAGTGAAGTCATCTGATATTTATACCAATTTCAATGAATGGTATCAAAATTTACCTTAGTTTTCAAACTCTGATTTTATAGGTACGGAGTTCATAAAATGTTCATATTTTATAAGCTACCCGATGTATTCTGGTGTTCAGGTAATTTGACTAAGACTTGCTAATGCTCATTATATTGCTATGATGGAGTTACTTTGTATGGGAACAGTACAAACAAAAAAATTCTGGGGACTTAGTTCATATAAATGATGTGAAATATTTTCATGATATGGTAGGTAGAGAAGCTTTCTCTTCTCTGGGCCTGAAAAAAATTTGATCCCATGCAAACCTTTCAACTTTGATTCAACTCCCAGGTTCATGAATCTAGAGTAGGGTTTTCAATCCTGACTGTCCAGTAGAATAACCATAAGAACTTTAAAATATATGGCTGCTTAGCCTGTTCCCACAGAATCTTGTTGTAATTGATCTGAAGGTGATCTTTCAATTAATTCTAAGGTTCAACCTGGTATGAAGATCAAGTTAGGGCAGGTGAAAGCTCAGCTGAGAGTTGAAATATTAACAACGGTTAATTATATAAAGTGCATGGATACATGTATGGGTTCACACGAAGGGTGTGTGTGTGTGTGTGTGTGTGTGTGTGTGTGTGTGCGCACGTGTGTGTGTGTGTTGCACTCAGGCACACTGGGCCAAACGTGGTTAGGCAGAAGGATGGAAATTCATGCAAAGCATTCTACCTGGGGGAAGTTTGAATGAACTTTTGCAACAGGCAAATGGCTATGACTGAAGTGAGTTGCAGGTGATTGAGGACATGGCTTAGAAAGCACTGTAGTTAGTTTATCTTAACTAACTTTCTATACTGGTATCACTTTCAATTCAAAACATTAAAATTATTAAGAGGTTAACTCTTCACATATAAGTCATCTTTACATGGTATTTTCTGGTTATTTTGTTTTATTTTCCTTCTGAGAAACAGGGAACTATAACCAAACTCTAATTACTTTTAATCCCATTTGGTGGAAATTTTACTTAAATGCATGGTTCTATGTTCTTATCTCATTAATTCCTATCTGGTGAATATCACTGAATCTTCCTTGAATAAGTGAGCAAGTCTGTGATCCCTCTAGGACATCAATTAACAGTGTATAAGACATTCAAGTTAGTGTGTCCTGGCCCCAGAACTTACCTGAGAAGTGGTTTTTTGGTAGAAATTGCTAATGTCAGCTCACTCTTACTATAATCAGCCTCTCGCTCCCTAAAGGGGAATTGGGGGTTGGGGAGTTGAGTATTTAATTGAGTTCAGTTTGTTCCAGTTCACTTCAGTTTCTTTGTACCTCATAGATGAGGGTGACTTTGATACTCTCAGAGCAACTCTCTGTATTGCATAACCTGTCCCTTGGAGACAAGAATACAGTGAGATGTTGAAAGCCACTCTGCCTTGGTTCCCTTCTCCTGATCAAAATCACCAAGACTACAGTCATCTCAGTGAGCTTGTCACTAGGAAAATGAATAAACTTGGAAGCGTATCATTTTTAGCCCAGCCTTGGGATGGTCAATGCTTAGATGAAAGATGGACAGACTGAGTTAGTGGTCCCAGACATACCTTTCTTGGATCCCTAATATATGGAAATTGTTACATAATAAATCCTTGGCTTTAAGCCATTGAATCTGAGGAAACACTATCATTATACTCCAGTAGGTGATTAAAACACTGTCTCTGCAACCTACCTGGGATGCCAGTTTCAGCCCTGCTTACAGCCCTGAAAGAGTCACCAAGAACAAGGACTTCAGGACCCTCTTCTCTGTCCATCAGCTCCACTATCCTTCGCCTGGGCCTTAGACACCCTCCTAAGCCTGAGCCACAGCACTCTGAGGCTCACCCCAGAAGGGTACTGACTTATTTACAACTCATATAAATGATCCCATTGGATTCTCTCAAGAAAGTTGTAAGGCATGTACCTTTATACCCACTGCACAGACAGGTGTGTTGTAGCTCAGAAGGAATAAGCAGTTTATTCAAGGAGGAAGAATAAAACAAAAGTATAGCATTTTTGACTCTACATATAACATACGTTTTACTAAAGCTATCTCTGTTGATTCCTTTAAACACTATAGGTTGAGAAGCTTTTAAGTCACTTGACAAAAGAATCGAAGCAATGAGATCATCTGTGTGCTAAATATCAAATGAGTAAAAGTACTTCTTTTACAGTAATGAAATATCATAACAATGTAAGATATTGATATTCATGTACATATATATGTGTTGTATTTTCCTCTTTGAATTGTTTAGAAACTCATATAACTAAGTGTCAATTAAATGGTTTATGTTGGGGCTGGGGATATAGCTCAGTGGAATAAGCGCCTGCCTAGCAAGCGCAGGGTCCTGAGTTTGATCCCCAGTACCGCCAAAAAAAAAAAAAAAAATGGTTTATGTTATGCATGCAGTTAAATTTCAATGAAAATAGACTATTTCTTTATACTCACACATACTTCTTCTGTGTAATTTGGCTAAAATAACTTGACCGTATTCCATACATAATGTCAGAAATGTATTTCCCTCTTGGGCTTTTGTTGCTGAAGCTATCAACTTTTTATTTTAATTTTATTTGGTAAATTTTAAACGGAAGAGGAATATTAACATCAAGACAGACACAGTTCACAATGAATTCTTTCTCCCGGGCATGTAAAGGGCAGGGAAGAGATTTTCTAACATCAGCTATCCTAGATCTTTACATTTGTATGTAAAACTGGCAGTGGTTCATTGCTACTTTTGCTGAGAAAAAAATCAAAGTCACCCATGAGGGCTTTCCCCCCTTTCTTTAATAATGGATCCTTTCAGAGACCTCCTAAGGTCCCATTCCCCCTGTCATGTTTAAAGGGTTTATTGTTTCCAGAAAAGCTTTGGCTGCTCCCTCTGGAGATTGAGCTGATCCTAGGTAATATTAATTCTGTGCCTCTCTCTTGTCGGAACTCAACTTCAAATGGAATATATAAGATGAAAGCTGAAAGAGAGGTTATGTACGCTGTCATCTGCCATTGTGTCTGAGGCATCAACTGTGCTCAGAACAAATTAGGTGTCAGTCTGGTAAATCACAGTCAGGAAGGCAAATCAGTTTATAGAAGACTTATTTGGTCTCCTGGAAGGCTCTACCATTCAGACAAGTTAATCTTTTCCTTTCTTTTTCTTTTTCATTTCTTTTCTTTCATAATTCAAAAAAAGCTTATGAGATTTCATGAGTGATTTTTACTGTCTATTCAACCCTTCCCCAACCCACTCCTTGTTTCTGTACAGAAATCAAGCGCTATTGCTCTAAAGGATGCTTGCACTTGTGGGACTAGACATATGGGATGTCTTATTATTTTAGGCTAATCCATAAGTGATGCAAGAACTTGGCAAGAAAAGAGGAGGAACAAGGATTCTCAAGGGCGAGGGAGAGGGCGGGGAGATGGGACTGAGCTCCCACTCCTGTATGTTGAATGTTTGCAGAACCAGGAAGGAACGCACAGGGAGAAACAGGAGAATACTTTCCTATGAGGTTCATTCTAGTTTTACAAATACTTGATCTCATTAGACTTTCATTAAGAAATTTGAATGGCAGAAGAAAGGCGGTTGTTTTTCACCTCGGATTGTAGATTTTAAATCCATCCCACCATTAGCCTGAGAAGGAAGACTAAAGTAAATGAAGTCATATTCACTATGTCAGACTTAACCCTATTATTTTGCCTTAATATAAAATAAAAATTCTTTGCAATTTATAAAGAACTGGGGAAGAGAAAACACCAGATTAGGAGTCAGTTGACCTAAGTTTCAGTTTTGACAGCCACAATTTCAAGAACTTGGGAAAATTATTTGATGTGCTAGGTTACTCATTTGTCACTTACAAATGGCAATGCTTATTTCTTTTAATAACAGTTATTATGTGGATCAAATGAAAAGAAATATAAGTAAATAAAACGTACAAATCAAAGGTGTTATTATCTCAAAGATCTTCCCACTATTCATATCTCCGTTCTTCACAAGTGCACGTGAAAAGCTGTTCTCTAAGTTCTTTTTTTCGATCTCCATCCTCATTTGGTCATTGCTGGTCTCTCCCACCAGCGCTCACTAACTTTGGGTGCACGTGACTTGCTGGCAAAGGTAAAAGCAGAGATTCTTCTATTTTTACTACGTGATTTCTTGGTATCTTTACCACGACAGTGCTACAAGGGAAGAGTATTGGATACTTGAATTATTATTTACTTGTCCACTTGGTCTATTACTCTTGTAAGATTCTATATCCTTTCTTAATTACTCATTTATTTGATTCAAAATCTATTTTTTAACGTACTCATTCCAGTCTAATCTGTCTCTCTGTCTCTGTTGCCAGGTATCCCAGTTTCTGATCTCCGCAGGCTGCAGATTCTAATTCTGTCCTCCTTCTCTCCCTTGATTTACCCATTTCTAGCGAGCACGTAGCAATTCAGACGTAACATCAAGCGTGTGTAACAGTCGCGCTGCCCTTCCCCGGCAGCTCAGACTCTGAGTTCCTTTATCGTTTCTCTTCAGTAATTACAAGAGCGTAATAGAAGTTATCACACACTCATTCTATATATGGATGGTACAGGTACGTTATGATCCCTTGAAGGCCTGAGGGGAATTTTGGTCAAGGATTGTGGTTAATTATTGAGAATGAGGAGGTTTAACTTGAGAAATAAGAACCAAAAAATCTAGACTGTTTGAGACACTTTCTCTTCCAAAATTTCTACAGAGATAGTAGAGTATGGATTTTAACTGACACATGATGTCGCTTGCTACTTTGCCTCACTCATGATCACCTTACCTTCAAGCTTCAAAGATAAAAACTTGTTGCTTTCTCCTTGCTTTGAAACTTGTTTTAAAGATTAGTCATAGTCTAGGTGAATTCCATTTTTTCTCCTACTGGGTTTTACTTTTTTCCTTTCTATCTCCTAATCTGTACTTACAACCCTGAAATTGCTACCCCAAAAACCCTCCTTGTTTTTTATGCTGTAGGAGTTCTTTGGAGCATTTGCAATGTTCAGTAACACTGGGTCTCAGAAAACCATACCCTAGAGTATAGCACTTTGGTATGTGGAGTACTTGGAACAAAAGGAGACTGTAAGTCTTCCAAAGCAATCTCAGAAATAAGTTTTCTCCTTTCTTTGTCCGTTCTCCTATCTTCTAGCTCTATTTTCTCTTAAAGTGAGTCACAGAAGCTGGAATTATACTTCCCCAAGATGTGTCATAAATATTAAAACCCATTTTTTCCAGAGTCAGCCATGCAACCTAGAAAACCTCTCTCTCTCTCTCTCTCTCTCTCTCTCTGTCTTCCCTTGAAGATTCTTATTCGTATAAGTGCCCTGCCTCATATTTGGGAAGAAGCAATACTATACAGAAATGCCAAGCTGAACCTGATTAGACAGGCCTTGCTGGGCATTCTTTCAACCTCTTACTATAAGATAATACCGTTTTCCTATCACATTTCTCCATAGCACTCCTTTCTCTGACAAGCACAAACATAAAAATAGTTTGTTTACCCTGGCTCCTTGGGTTTTCACTTCCAAAGACTCTTGTGTCACAGAAAAGTTTGATTAAGCAAATTAGTTATGGTTTTCTCCTTCATATGTCTTTTGCTACTAGAGTGTTAGCCAAGACACTCGGGATGGGCGAGGGCTGGTTTGGCATTCCTACTGCTCACTGCCTGTGAAGTGCTCTCTTACCCTAGCTTTCTTCTTCCATGCACACCTGGTTTGCCTTCACTTTCGTTCATTCACTGCCACACTGATCACTCTCCTCTGTCTATGCTGGCAATTTCCAGCTTCTCGCAAACTATAGGAGTATAACCTCTGGTTCCTATACGCCCTGTTAATTTGATTCCCTGTCAAATTTTTAGCCCTTTTCTCTCTCTTCATAGTCAGATCAGTATTTGTAGTTGTTCTCAATTTTCCATATTCACTTTTTTTGGGTATATTGAACACAATATATAGGAGATTTAATTTTTCATCAAATTGCTTTCCTGTCCTATATTTTCAGATAATAGTCTCAATAATTCCAAGTAGAGATTTTTACATTCTTCACAACTCAATATTTGCTAGTGCTACTCAGAATGGAGTACCAAATCCTTTAATCTCCTGTCGTGAGCAGCCTATTGGCATTTCCATTCAATCTGACCATAAACCTTTCCCACTCTTCATTTCACTTATTCCCTATCAACTTGTCCTTATACTTGAGCATGTCCTTATAACTCCCCAAGTGTGTCCTGCTTTTATTTGTCTTCCCTGTCCCATGCAGAATGCTCTCCAAAGGTTTTTCTTCTGAGTAAAATGCATCTTCTGTGAAGGCTTCTGATTCTTATTCCACCCTGAATTATTCCTGCCTCCAATTTGCTTCACATAAATTTGGCAACCTGCAAAGTAATTACAACTTGTTGCTATCTGTTTCTGACATTAGCACTGGGCGCAAACTGAAGTGAGGTCCATCTTTTGTTTTACACCGGAGCTACCAGTGATCTTTCACAGGTAAATCTCTCCAGGACTTTTCTTGTGGGAGAAACTGACATCTACTGTGGCTTTCTTTTGCAGATAATATTTTTCACTATCCCCAACACTTATTTCTTACCATTATAATGAAAGTGTTTTCTTGTCTAATTCTATAGTAAGTATTGTTGAAACTCAAGTGTACGTAAAATATGGTAATTGAGCCCACTATAATCTGAGGAGTGCCAAAGTCCAATGAGCCAGTGAAGTCACACAGGCTCCATGGGGTAGGCTGGAACCACTTGGGTTTATTCATATCCATTAAGAAATCTTCTCGTATCATGATAGCTGGTTTTTAGGAGCTCAAAGGAGCCAGTGCAGAAACGTTGTTTCTCTGGCTGTGCAGCACACAAACATCATTTAAATGTCCCCTCAATATGTATATATATCCCAAGCTCACTGAAGCATCCGGCAACAAGCGGACCTGGCACTGTGCCTGCATTGTTAGTCTTGCTCCATTATGAGGGAAATAACAGGCAAGACAGAGGCAGAAATCTAGGCAGGGATTGGCAGCATGGATGTGGATGCAGGGCTGGAGGAACAGTCTCAGTAACACCATGTTTGAGATTCCATTTTTATCTTAAAATGCAAATTTATGTGGAGTCATTGGTAATATCTGTGTTAGGAGGTGTCATGTCTGCTCCAGTCTGGAGATACAGGTCTGTGGCCACGGAAAACCTTGGCACTGGAATGAACCATTCGTGTCTGGGAGTCAGAAATGGGCAAAATAGGCAATGAGCATGTCTAAGCAGACCAGATGCTGGACTCCAAAGAGCAAACAATGCTAACAAGCAGAAAAGTGTCTGTTTGGTCTCTTTCTAAAATCTCATTCCCTTTAACATGTATTAGGTGAACTTTTGGGCAAGATTTTCATACTGTATATTTATCACTTAGCTATTAGTATTCAAAATGCTTTTGTAGTTACTCACTGTTTGGGGGCTTTCATTACTCTTCTAACATTATAAATCTTTAGATGGAAAAATTTCTTACAGACCATTTCTCTAAAGGTAACATTTGCTAAAATTGAAAGATCTCTGACTAGCATCTTATACATATCTGTTGAACTTTCACATCAGTGTGTTTTTCTGAGTTTATTCACGGGATTCTTATAGAGTTAGTGGTAATTTATCAAAGGAAATCTTCCTGCAATTGAAGAGGACGCCTGTGGAAGACTTCAGAATCCAGTCTGGTGGGGGATGAGTAAATGCTATATGTGGGATGTTGTTGGCACAAACAAACACTTCGTATTTTTTAATAGGATTTCGTAGTGGGGCTACTTGGCTATTCTTGCTATTTTTGCTCTTTTATCTTGGAAAGGATGACTGTTTACACAAATATAGATTTATGAGGAAGAAACACTTCTGGTACTTATTATTGCCCTCTGAATTGTCCTTTCCTACAGTGATACCCCATATAGAAGGGGCCATTTCCCTTTGGGTAATTCTCCTCTGGGTGATTAGTTGATTATTATTCCTGACTACTTGACAGATCAGAAACAAACATATTCCTTGTTCTATCAGTCAATAGTTACTACAGAAACAGCTTTCATACAAGATATACTATTATATGAGAATTTACAAGATTGGCTTACAATGGCTGGCCACAGAATCAGATGAGGGAGAGTGCAAAAAATCTCTCAGTGTACTCAAAAGCTGAAGGATCCAGTCAAAGGCCTGGAATTCCATGTAGTGTCTTCTGTAGGTTCCTTTCAGGAGGGTGAATGCTTGGGAGTAGAAGACAGAAGAATCTGCCCTGGAAGCCAAGAGATGATCTCCAGGTTGAAGGAGATGAGAGCTATTCTAAAAAACAGCAGCAAGCCTTCATTCTCCATTGACCTTACACCACAATAGTGACGATACTCCTAGGGTGAGTCTTCCACTCTAGAACTATGTTGAGCCAATTCTGTTGGGTATTTCTTACTCAAGTTGACATAGTCAGTTAACGATCACACTTTTCATTTCCCCAAACTTAAAGTAGAATATTTTAGAGAGAAAAGGTTGGACTTAGGGATAGTGACGATTAATATTCCACTAAATCAGCAGATGTCTTTTCTAAAATCTTCTGATCTAAATAATATCCCAAATCTAGTGAAGCGTTATACTAGGTCCATATCAGGTACCAAATCCCTCTCAGTGTGCACAATGTCCTTTCTTGAAGTGATTTTTAATTACTTCATGAATCTTTGCATCATATCCAAACCATATTATATCACAATTGACAAGTTTTGCTCTGCTTGCCTCTAGGAGCTGCTTGCTCTAGAAGCTGAAGAGTTTTAAATTAAGTGAAGTAGACATTCCTGACCTCCACACATAAGATAAATACTATTATTATAACTTTAGCATCAGTGCTTCTTAGTTTGCATTTTGTGTGTTCATATTTAGTTTAATATATTGCAGTGCTGTGTTTTGTTTTCTCAAATTATTTTTCTAATATCTCATTTAGATTTTGTATATTTTAAGTGCAGAACAAAACATACAATACATTCTCAAAAACATCTGTCCCTTGAACAAGTCATAACTCTCAACAAATATTACTTGTCTCAATTTTAATCTATCATCAGAGTCTGCAGTGGGGAAGATATACTGCTTTTTATGTGAAAATAGAGTTGCTGAATAAACATGTTATTCAAATTTTCAATTGAATTTGGTATAATAGAAAAAAAGAAGATTACTAGTCTATATATCCATGGAAGGCAACATTATGTGTGTTTGTATTTGGTGGGGAGGAGGGGTTTGTCATGCATTTGAGAAATCCATCTGCAATCTCTACCACCCAGTCAAGAGGTCAGACTATGTGATTATGGAAGTGGTAGCCTTGCCATCACTGATCATACCCACAATACTCACCATAATCAGGAGAGACAGGCAGAGGGCAGAGCGCTGAATGTGAGACACAAGAAGATAGCCCTTATCTAATTAGGCTTTCCCAATAAGTCAGTCCTTTCCTCTTCCCCCTGAAGGAATCATAGACTGAACTTGTTGCCTTGTTTCTGGCCCCAGCTGACTGGCAGATAAATGAAGGCTTCATGAAGCTGGATGTTCAGGGATGCCTCACTCAGACTGGCAACTTTATAGCATCCTAGGGCCTCATAGTCTGCTGCTGCTTCTCATTTCCTATACCAGACCATCAGAAAAGTCAGTAATTAAGAATATGGTGCTGGATTGCTCTGCTAAAAGAGAAGGATGCATGTGCTTTAATCTAGAAATCACTATCTCCTATGTGAAACAGTTGACATGGAAATGAGGCAAAAAGCGTGATGATGTACATCCTGATTTGACCACCAGAATAGGATTCATTTTCTAGCCTTAAAACTACAGTGATATAAAACAAATGTAACAACTTTCAAACTTCTTGAAAATGACATAGGACAAATCATCTCTAATTGTCCTATAATCTTGAAAAAAAGTCTTTAATGTTTGAAAACAGAATTTTCCACAGCGCAACCACCTCTTACCTCCTAGTATGTGAAATAAGTAGTTCTAATATGGAAACTTAAACATTAAGTAATAGAAAGTTTTGTATTCAATAGTACTTTACATTTAAAAGGTTCAAGTACATCACACAACAAACCAACCAACTAAACAATAGCAAAGATATCATGCCTATATATTCTACTTTGATTAACTAATATGAAGACAGCAATATGCAATGTATCAAGTATTGTAACTGTTCTGCTAACCTCCTCCAAAACTAGAAATGTGTCAACTGCTGTAACAACTAATGTATCAACTATTTTGATAGGCCTATTAACCTGTTTTGTTGTTTGTTTATCATTTTTCTCTTTAAAATTTAAAAAAAATTAAAGTGCCCTGAACTCCTGGAAAAGTAGCCAGTGCACCACCGTGGGAAGCACTAGGGGATCAGCAACTGGCTGGGCAACAGGAAGGCAGTGCCTGGCCCATTGCGCTCATACTCCTGGAAAGATAGCCAGCATGCCAGCATTGTAGGTACCCAGGACTTGGCAACCAGTTTGGCCAGAGGAACCCAGGGCCTGACCCATCCCCCTACTCTGCAGGAAGGACAGCCAGAACAGGAAGCATGTGGGATCTGGTAACCTGCTCTGACAGAGCAACCTTGAAAATGACAAGACAAGGAGCAAAATACAATGTCAGACCTTCATTCCACCCAGAACAAGGCCAGCTGACACCAACATAGAAAGAAATTATAAGTCACACAGCTGAAATTTCTGAAATGATAGCAATTGAAGTAAAGAAACAATTACATGAGGCTATAAAGGAAATCAGATCAGAAATAATATCTCAGGTAAAAAAAGATATGACAACGATAATGAAAGAATTGATCAGCATATCTAAAGTAGACATAGATAAAAAAATAGAAGAGCATAAAAAAATTTGGAAACCTTAAATAAACAATATAGGAAAGAATTTGAATGTATGAAACAGATTCAAAGAGATATGCAGGAAATTAAAAATTTCATTGAAACCTGGGAATACTACTTGAATGAAACTGAAGATAGACTCTCAGACCTTGAAGACACCATTGCAGCCAGCAACCATGAAAAGAAAGATCTCATAAAAATAGCAAGGAACTAGGAAATAATGATTCAACAGCTGCAAGATGATACAAAGAAGAATAGCATAAGACTAATACATGTCAGAAAGAGCAAGAGTCAAGAGAAATGACATAAAAAGAATATTGTCAGAAGTAATAGAAAATTTCCCAAGCATGGGGAAAATGTGTGAAATACAGCAAGTGATGTATATAGAACTCTAATTAGGCATAGCCAAAATAAAACTATATGCAGGCATATAATAATCAAAATCCCAGAAATTCAGCACAAGAACAGACTATTAAAATCTTTTTTATAAAAAATATCACCTATGAAGGAAAGCCCATCAGAATCACAGGAGATTTCTCAATGCGAACCATTAAGACAAGAAGAGCTAAAAGTGGAGTATTTCAAGTCCTGAAAGAAAACAACTTGCAACCCAGACTGATATACCATGCAAAAAGTCTTTCAAAATTAATGGAGAAGTAAGATACTTTCACAAAAAAGAACAACTGAAGAAATTCATGACCACCACCTACTGAGAAATATTCTGCAAAGAGACAAAAATGACCACAATTCCAAGAATAACAACAGCAAACCCCCACCAAGAAGGGCAAGCTATTAAACACAGGGAAAAAGTAGGGAACCAAGAATTGGAATATAATGTGACAGAGATAAGCCAATACATATCAGTTATAACTATCAATGTAAATAGCTTCAATTCACCAATTCAAAGAGGCTCACAGAGTGGATGAGAAAATAAATTCAACAATATTCTCTATACAAGAAACACATTTAACTCAAAAGAAATTCAAAGATTGAAAATTAAAGGATGGAAAACAATATTAAGACAGAAAAAAAACAGGGGTAGATATTCTGTGCACAGACACTGTGAACTTTAAACCAAGAATAATCAAATGAGATAAAGAAGGTCACTGCATACTGGTTAGTGGAAAACTTCAAGAGGAAGAGATAACAATCATAAATATGCACACACCAAATAAAGGAGCATCCAACTATATGAGAAAAATCCTAATAGACAAGAAAAATCAAATAACCAATAACACAATTGTACTGGGGGACATTAACACTCCATGGACACAAAGAGGTAGTTTAACTAGACAAAAAATTGGGAAAGAAATAACAGAACAAAACCAAATTTGTGAACAGATGTACTTAGTAGGTGTTTTTGGAGTGCTCCACCTGAGAACATCAGAATACACATTTTCAGCTGCACATGGGATGTTCTCTAAAATAGACCACATACTAGCCCCCAGACTTGCTTAAGCAAATGCAGAGAAACTGAAATCATTCCATGCATATTATAATGGCCATAATGCAATGAAATTTGAAATAAATTACAAAAGGAACCAAAAAACTCCATAAACACATGGAAATTAAATAAAACCCTCCTGAACAACCAGTGAGTCACAGATGCAATGAAAGAAGAAAGCAAACAATATCTACAATCAAATGAAAATGTAAATACAACTCACCACAATCTGTAGGATTGCAATGAAAGCAATTTTCAGAGGTAAATTTATAGCGATGAACTTACACATCAGGAAAACAGAATCAGAACAAATAAATAGCCTAATGCTCCATTTCAAACTTCTAGAACAAGAAGAGTAAGTCAAGCCCAAAGGCCAAAGAAGGAAGGAAAGTTTAAGATCAGGGCAGAAATAAACACAATTGAAATGAAGAAAACAATACAAAGAATCAATGAATAAAAGAGTTGGTTGTTTGAAAGAATATGTAAAATTGATAAATGCCTAGCCAAACTTATGAAAAATGGAAAGGAAACACTCAAATTCACGCAATAAGGAATGAAAATGGTGAAATCACTACAGACCCTATAGCATTTTAAAAGATCATCAATACCTACTTCAAGAATCTTTACTTTCATAGGATAGGAAGCAGAAGAAACAGGCACATTCCTAGATACATATGAATTACCAAAGCTGAATCAAGGAGATATAAAAATTTTGTTATGTTAGTTTTTTAGTCATGCAGACTTTAGGGTCAAGGAAGCTTCTATTCAGATTTCAAAGGACTGTGAGGCCAGAAAATGTGTTCCTAAGAAGCACACACAGGTATACATAAAAATGAGAGAATGATATGGATCAGTGGCATAACTGTACTGTTTGTGTCTGATGGTTTGTAGAGTGGAACATTTAATGATTAAAAGGTTGTGTTCTTTTACTATTTTGATCAAATCCAGGTGCTTGTGCCTGGTAATCTGAGCAATTTATGTGATGACAACAATTTGCCATAAAACAACCATTGGTGAATTCTTACAATCATGCCTAGTGACACTATATATGGTTTCTAATGTTCTTTTAAAATATAATTTTTTTATTCTCATTAATGGCCTGACCAATCTTCTTACATCTGATAATCTGAGCAACTTCATTGAAGATAACAATATGTAATATAACAACCACTGTTAATCCCTATCATTTGGTTTGAAACCCTGAATCATTTTTAATGTCCTTGCTTTGTGTTGTTTGTGTTTTGCTATTGTTCCTTTTTTTGTACTATTTTCTTTAAAATTAAAAAAAAAAAAATGAGAGAATGAACCTAAAGCTGTGGTGGAGAATCCAGGAAATTGGAGATGTAAGGGACCTGGAACATCTGCCAAGAAAAACTGCATGCAGTGAGTGGAACCATCCCAAAAAAGATGCCGTGTGGTCTGCAACCAGTAAGGACAGAGGAGTAGGGCTACCCAAGCCCTTTATATCTCACATCTCACCACCATCTGTCCCACATAGCAGACCTGGAGCCACAATGCTTATTGTTTTCCCTGCTACATTTTGATTTTCATTTGGAACTATTCATTTTTATTCCCCTATACCTACATACATATAGGAATGGGAACATGTACTCTGTGCCATTTCATTTTGGAATAATGTAACTTTTTGAATGTTATAGGAATTATCAGGTGAGTGTTACCTAAAGTCTCAGAGAAGACTTTGAACATGAACTTTTGAGAGCTACTGAAACTGCTGAGTCTTTGGAAGAAGGAATTTTTGTGGTTTTGGTTGCAAACAAGTGTTGCAGCATATTAATTTGAATAACTGAGACTTTTTGGAAATTAAGTATTGTTGAAATGTATTTGGGTACCCAGTTAACAAGTGATGACAGGTGACAGTTGATGTAACTGCCAAATTTACTTGCTTGGAAGCCACCTAATGGATCAGTAAAGCACAGTATGTATGGGAGGGTAATGGAACCACGATTTTAGAGTCTATGTCTGATACTTTGCTATTTCCTCTATGGTAAGGTCCCTTGATTTGCTTCCCTGGCACCATGAACTGAAAAGCTTCCTCTACCATGCCTTTTGCCTTGATGCTTTTGCTCTGTAGCCAGTAGAACATGGACTGAATGTTCTGACATTATGAGCCAAATAAATATCTCCTTTAAATTACAGGTGCTGGGTAATTTTTGTCCCCATAATGAAAATCTGATTAATACATTTCTCTTACAAATTTCTACCTTCAGATTATGATCAGAAAATGGTCATTGTGTGATTGTAGTCTTCTTACAAAAGATTTATTTTGTGAGCTGATGTATTATTTAACCCAGAAAATAACTCGCATGTGCTTAAGAAGAATATGTATTCTGTTCATAGAGATGTTTTTGGTTTAAAATGTAGGTCAGTTAATTTTTAATTTTTTTGTTCTAATAATCTAATCATTGTTTAAAATAAAGTATTGAAGTTCACCAATGTACTGTTGGTTCTTTGTATCTGCTAATATTTGCTTTGTACATTTAGTTGTTCTGACATGCGGTGCATATATATTTACATTTGTATATCTTCTTTAAGAAATGACCTCTTTATCATTGTAAAATAAATTTTGTTGCCTCCTGTTATGTTTTTTCACATAAAGTATATGTTGTCTTATATAAATGTAGGTGTTGTGGTTTTGTTTGGGTTTCCATTTGCATTTTTAAGGAATATATTTGCCATCTGTCTGTTATCAGTCTATGTGTGTACTTAAACGTGAAGTGAGACTTTTTCAGAAAACAAATATTTGAATCATTATCTTAAATCTATTCAGATGCTGCATATCTTATGGTTGAGTAATTTAATCTACTTAACTTAAGTATTATTAGGTAAGTATTACTGTTGCTCTTTGATTAATTGCTGGCTCTCTGATGGTTTTCTCTCCCCTTTGCTCTCTCTGTCTTCCTTTGTGCAGTGCTATGATTTGATTCTTTTTGAGATTGGGTCTCATCCTGCAGTTCAGTTTGACCTTAAACTTGCAGCAATTCTCCCCCCTCAGCTTCCTGAGGGGTGTGAATAAAACTTTGTGCCACCATGTCTGATAATTTGATTCTTTTTACTTTCTCTTTTATGTATCTGCTATAGACTTTTTTTGTGCTGCCACGAGATTTACATAATACACGGACATAGTTTTAATAGGTCAGTTTAACCTAATGGGAAATACAGTCAAATGCTAAACCACTGTCTTTTAACTTACTACCTATCCACAGCTTATAATACTGATATCACAATCTTCATCTTCATAAATTATGTATCTTTTAAAAAATAATAGAGCTGCAGCTATTTTTCCCATTGCTATTATCCCCTATGTAAAATGATTTATACATGAAGTTTTCAGTATTAAAATACTATTAATTTGACATGTTTACCCTTAAATGTCATTTTTTATTTGTATATATTTTCATCTTATTTATTAGCATATTTTTGTTAGAGCTTTAAAAATTACCAGGGTCCTTCTGATAAGGTAGGTCTAATGAACTTGCTCAGCATTTGCTTGTCAAGTAAAATATTTGTTTCTCCTTCCTTTGAGGAACTACTTCCTCAGATCAAGTTTTTTTTGTTTTTTGTTTTTGTTTTTGTTTTTTGCAAGTCAGGTGCATCCTCTCACTCTGGACCTGCAAGGTAAGATTTCTGGTGAGAAATCTACTATTGGCTTATGAGTGTTCCCTTGTATGTAATCAATCACTTTTTTTAAAATGGCTTTCAAATTTTCTTTGGATTTTGAAAATTTGTTTAAAATGTATTTCAGTATGGTCCTCATTACATGGAATCTGTTTGGAGGTTTTCAGCTTCATAGATCTGTATACCTTCATTTTTCCAAGATTTGGGAGGTTGTCAGTTATTACATTTTAACGTAACTTTATGATCCATGCTTTTTTCTCCTTCTGAAACTCCCATGTTGTACCTACTGGTTCTTTCAATTGTGTTCCACAGGCAATTTTTGCTCTTGAAATTCTCACTGCTTTTTACCCCTCTGAGAGGATAATTTTGAAAGATCTTTCTTTAAGGTTGCAGAACCTTTCTCTGGCTTAATAGAAGTCTTCCTGAAGCTGTTATATTTTTCCATTTTATTCAAATCAGTTTTCAACTACATAATTGTTATTTGTCTCTTTTCTCATGATTTCTTTTGTTAAGCCTCTCATTTTCTTCATGTATTATTTTCCTGTGTTTATTAAGTATTTGATTTTACTTTCTTATTGCTTATATTTCTTAAAATTATTTATTATTTATCACGTTCAGGTAACTTACAGACTTCCATACTTTTTAGCTCAATTAATGAAAAAAATATTATTATCTCGGTAATGTTGCATTACCTTATGTGCTAATTTTCTAGTATCTTTAAGTTAAAACCTAGGCATTTTATCATGTAGTGACTCCTTTGTCCTATTTGGCATTGTTTTATTGGGGAAAGACTTTTACTTATGGATGGCTTCAAACCCCCCACTTCAATCCGTTAAAATGTGCCCGGTTCTAGAGAGTATGTAGAGTCACAGTTTCTATTTAGGTCAGTCAACTAACACTATGGTCAGCAAAAATTGTACGCACTAGCCTAAGACTACCTGGGTCCTTGGTGGTTAAACCTCCTAGGGTAGTTTTTATTTTAAATATTGTACAAGTTTGCCTACCACAGGTGAGAAAACAGAAAGGCATCAAAGTAATGAACTTTGTTCAAATCACACGTACAAATTAGAATAATCCAGTTATGTGCTTGGACTCTGACAGATGCTCAGAATGGTGGATTGTTCCACTTTGTTTCCTTGTTTTGGTTTGGTGTGTGTGTGTGACATAATGGAAAATCTAGTTTCTATATAGGAAAGACAGCATTTACTCAC
Source organism: Dinomys branickii (assembly GCA_004027595.1). Classification (NCBI taxonomy): domain Eukaryota; kingdom Metazoa; phylum Chordata; class Mammalia; order Rodentia; family Dinomyidae; genus Dinomys; species Dinomys branickii. The sequence continues at coordinate 3,841 of PVLD010012410.1, read as the reverse complement.
TGAGCAGAAGATGGTCTTGCCACTTTTCTTGGTTACTTTTGGATCTCCTTGTCCTTCAAACTTAACATGGAGTTCAAGTACTCAGAAGTGAGGGTGAGAAGGAGTCTTTCAAGCAATCACAATGTGTCTGTAATTAAAAACTTTTGAAAGATTGTAGCTTAAATTTTGTTCTATTCATTGAGCAGCAACTATTACTTTAACAGCTATAATTAAGAGGTTTAGGGCAGGGAGAATTGATTTTAATAAATTTATATTCTTTTACTAGTAATTCTCTGAAGTGGGTTTCTCTGAATTATCTTTGTTATTCAGCTATTACCAGGGATAACCTCAAAATAACTAGGGCCTCAAATGAGGAATTTCTTAAATACCATAAATGGCTATATTGTTGTTGAGAGAGAAATTTCTCTGATCCAGTATGGGGATAATCACAGTTTGGTATTTGACTCTATGTAAAACTGGGACTTTGTGATGGATACTACACAGGTTAAAGGTCTTAATAGAAACTGTGGGGATTTTCATAGAAACTACGTGATGAGAAGCAATTTTTTTTTCCCACTACACTAGCATTCAGTATCATATGTAATATTTAGTAACAACCTATTCAGAAACAGTATATTCTGCCAATTTTCTTTCTGTAAAAAGTGTTCTGCCTGTCAAAGAAGGCTTCTTGTAAGAGCTGATGTTGGTTGTGGATTTTCAAGACCGAATAAGAATCATTCACTCAGAGAAGAAGAAAGACAGCATCATTAAAAAAAAAAACAAAAAACAAAAAACAATAAAAGGTAAGGAAATTATAGCTTCACATAAAGTGTGTGACTAACAGAGAAATTGTTACCAGAACTAGAAGAGGAATTATAAGTTATTTTCAAATGAAAAATTTTCAGAAGAAAAAGATTCTAAAGAAATTAAGGACATTAAAATTACCTGTAAGAAGGAAGTGCAAATTTTAAAATTTGTATAGCCACTTAACATCAGTTACACTAGTCAAAAGCTAAAAAAAAAAAGTAATAGCCATTTGGAAAAGATTACCACTGATTTTAAAAATTTAAATGCACATATACTGTGTTCTTCTCTAACTATTAAGAAGAAAATGGTAACAGATTAAACCTCCTAACAAAATTTGAGGATGAAAAGCGATAAACAGCTGTGTGAAAGCTTGGAAGAATAACAGGACAAGGCAATATTAAGGAGCTCAGACCCTAGGGAAGGATAACACCCCAAGATAAGACTAATAAACTCACCCTAAAACAATTTATTGACTTGAATTGAGCAATTAGATACAAGAGAAAAGCAAACAAAAAACAAAGACATTTTTGAGGGAATAAAAAGCTAATAGATTTTTGTTTTGGTCTAACAGTAAAAAGATGACAAATGATAGAGTTTAATATTCAGAAAAGTTAGGATATCTTTGATATAATCTTAAGTTTTAGTAATAGCTTTGGAAGAAACAAACACTGGAATTAATGGCAAATGAGAGTCAAGCCACGTTCACATCATGTACAAAACAAAAAGATGAGTCATCTCCTCAAATAATATTCCAGGGTCTGAGGCCCCTATGCTTTGTCATCACTACCATGTATCATGATGGCAACATTTACAAACATGTAAAAAAATAGAAAAAAGACCAAACTTCAAGAGAAAAGAATCAATAACTCAGACTAAAGGATGATCTAGAATTTATATTATTCAGGCAAGTATTTTAAATTAAATAAGATAGAAGCATTCAAAATTTTTAAATATATAAATTTTATTAGTTTGACTGTAAAAAAATGAAAATCTTCAAATTTAAACTCATACTAGTGAACACAATAAAGAAGTCTATAAATGAGCATAACAATAAAATGTACAGTGCAGATTAGAGGATTTGCAATATGAAGTTCTATAAGCTGAAAATATCAATAATGTGGCAAAAATAAATCCAAAAGTAGAGAAAGATGGATAAAAACATATAGGACCACATGGAGACATGTAACAAGTATCTGATTTCAATCCTAGAAACAAAGGCCAAATTTGAGAGAGAGTAGATGTCTGAAGACATACATACCAAGAATTATCAATGCTGATAACACAAGGAGCTAACTAACCAGACATAATACTAATGAGAAAGTATAAACCCAAAAATGATGTGACTATAGATATGAGAGCAAACTGCTTGAAGCCCAAAGACAAACAAGAATCAGCTATAAAAAAGAAAAATTTACCTACAAAGTTATAGCAAGGACATGATTATTTACTTTTCAATATAAACAGTAAAATCCAGAAAGCATTGCAATGCCAGTTTGTGAAAAACAGAAGGAAATAAGAAGCATCACAGGATGCACTAGTCACTGAATATAACTATAGCAATAAAGCACATGCAGTGACAACTCAGTTGTGGAGCAGCTCCAAGCTCAAACATTTCCACTACTCAAACAGCAAAGTTGCAACAACAGCAACACAGCAACAACAACAAGCCTGATTAATATTCACAACTGTGCTCCATATCAAACTGAAAATCTGACTTAAGAAAACTGTTCAGGACAAAAGTGAACCACCCTTTGTGTATCACTGTGGACGCAAAGGGTTGATGTTTCAGTCTAAGTGCTGCCATCATCCAGATGACACATAGTCCTTGTGCTACTACAGTGAACCATTTGTCACTGTGCTTTTCTCTTTTGCACTTTATTTCTGTATAATATAACCACAGTTCCAAAGAAACTTGGTGAAAACAGAAGTAAAGGCAGGAAGAAAACTATGCAAATCACGATAGAGTTAAAGAAATCAAAGCAAAACTTGTTAAAGTCCAGGAAAATAACTTTATAAGGGTAATTTTTGAGCCTCACAACCAATTTCTTGGTTATCCATTATTTCTTATGGGAAAATACGTTCAGTTCAAAGTTTAAATCTCAATTTTAGAAGAATTGAGCTTGATAACCAAGGTATCAGCACAGAGATATATTCAGAAAAAAAATTGCCAATTGTAGATCTTCACAAAATAGTCCTACCTGTGAAAAGTTTTAGACAGAAGAAAGTTTCCGACATTAGCGATGATGGTATAGAAAAAAAGGACAAATAAATAAATGAATATGTAACACGGGCAATTCTAAGTAAAAATCACTTGAGCAATGATGATATCTTCCAGAATCTGAACTATATATTGAGTTTATCAAAGTAATAGTTACGTGAAAAGTTCAAAGACAAATAAAGCCAATAGTCTAAAAGTTTAGATAGTATAATAAATGGGTATAGTAAAATATTAATTAAAAATATCTAATAAGAAAAGTGTGCATGCTTCATTATTTAGCGTAACTTTTTTTATTCTAAAAAAATAAAAGTACAAAAACATATTGACAAACAGACACCAATTAGCATAAAAAATAGTACAATCACAACTAATCTATAGACAAGGTGATATGGCCTCAACAGTGGTTATTGCTTTATCCATTGATATCTTTGAAGTGTAAGTATATGAACCCATATACAGACATGCAAATTTAGTCAGACAATTAATCCTCTCAACAACAGAAAAAACACAAAAACCAAAAATCCAAAGACAAAAGACAAAACAGGCTAACAACAACAGCAGCAATAACAACAACAAAAAAACACCAATAGTTGCTGCTTTACATATTGATATTTTCAAAGTGTGTGTTCAGGATAACACATACAGACATACAAGATTGATCAAATAACCCGTCATCAATTATTGCTTAGCATTAAGTGATATAATACAATAGTAGAACCATGTTAGCCCTCCTGCATATATGTATATTCATATATACATACATACATTTTTGTCTTTTTCTTTTCTCCTTTCCTTCGTCCCATCTGTTCTTTGTTTTTGAACAGATTTCCTTCATGT